>JAQZBX010022224.1:0-31714 GCA_029593785.1 Cabassous unicinctus | reverse complement strand
TCCAGGTGCCTCTTTCTCCTGGTGCCTCCCTCTCCAGGTGTCCTCCTTCTCCTGGTGCCTCCCTCTCCAGGTACCCCCTCTCCACATCCTCCCTCTCCAGGTGCTTCCCTCTCCAGTGCTTCCCTCTCCAGGTGCCTCCCTCTCTAGTGCCTCCTTCCCTAGTAGGAGGAGGTGCAGAACCACTGAGCAGGAATAAGCTCCTGGCAAAGTGAAATCCTGTTCCAGGGGAAGCTTGCAAAAGTTCTCAGGGACATCAAACAGGCATCAAAGGACGCAGGTGACACCTGCATGCTTTTACCTTTTCTAAACCATTTCCTACAAAAGCAGTCATACCTTGTTGAGTTACTTGTTCTGTGATGAGTAAAGTGGTGAAAACGTGACATGATGGGACTTGGCTGTGGGGGCTTGGAGAAGCTGAGGACAGAGGTCAGCGGCACATGTTCTACGAGCCTGGTAGCAGCATCCTCCAGAAAAGTGTTCACACCTAGTATTCTTGTGTATACTTTTCTCTTCTTCTCAGATGCCTTTTTAGACCAGTGTCTTAAAAATCAGGGAATAAGAGTAAATCAGCCACCATTACAGCTGCCTGAAATGCTTTGCTAATGTAAATTACTATAAAAGGAACAGAAACTTATTTATAAATTTTACATGCTTGAAATAAATTGTAATTCAGCAGATGAGCTCTGAATTCCAACTCAAGACATTCTTTCTCTTTTCTCTCTCTGTACATGATGTATAAATAAATACTGTATAACTGCATATAAATATAATGTAGACATGAATGTGTCTATTTATATACCTATAAAGATATATAAATTATATGTAAATTATAAATATTTATGTACCAATTGAGATTCTGATAATATTTCCTTCTTGAAATGTGTTAAAATAAGTAACATTCTTCGTCATACTTACAAACAGAAGGATCAAAAAACTGTCGATGAAGCTAGTTTTTGTGGATAACATGAAACAAAATCACAAAATAATAAAATAATTACAGGGCATTAATTTTGGGAGATGCAAGCAAAGCCTCTTTTTCTATAACATGAATCTCTTGATGCAGATATATAACTAGATCTAATTTGTTTTGTCTGTTTATGTGTGTGTATATTTTTTAGGTACAATCACCCATTTTCATTCATTCTACAGCATAGTTTGATATTTTCACAAAAGCTAATCAGAGGGTTAAACCTCACATTTATGATGTGATTTAAACTTTGTGAAGGTGCATCAGTCTTTCCATGTGGAATATATATTGGAAGCTATACCATGGCTATTTATTTTCCTGGGCAGAGATGGATTGGAGTCTAAACGGAAGCTTTAAATGAAGGCAAGTGAGCAGCCTTGCCTGGTGACAGCTACTCTGGGGTCTGGGGTCCCTGCCCTCCTGTTTGCCATTGATATGCTGTGGATTCTTCCCTGAATCACTTAATTACTTTTAGCTACAGTTTGTCCCTCTCCAAATGGCAAGAACATTGTATGAAGCTTCTTTACTTAGAGACGTGGGTTTGGGGAAATAGTTTGCAGTGGGCAATCAGGGAATGTAGGCTCCTGGATGCATAGATGTTTCAAAAGAGCTTTAGAAAAGGGAGAAATTAAGTTTATAAACCAAAACACAACTGGGAAAACTCTTGCTTGTGTTTTTAAAATATTAGCGATGTCTTGGAATTAATTCAGTGCTTGAATCTACGTTTTTTCAACAATTAATGTAACAAATATTTACTGAGTATTTACTTTGTGCTGGAAAAATTGTGTTAAGTACAATAGATGTGGAATGATCAGGGTTAAAGTGCTCCCATTCTGGGGTGCGCAGGCTTCCTGGGAAAGGAGGAGCTTTTCCTTCCCTAGGGCTGCCATAACAAATGGCCACCAACTGGGTGGCTTCAAACCGCAGGAATGCAACGTCACCCGTTCCGGAGGCCAGCACCCCAAAACCAGCGTGTCAGCAGGGCTGCGTTCCTGAGGCACCAGGGGAAAACCGTTCCTTGCCTTTTCCCCCGCCGAGGGCTCGGGGCACTCCTTGGCGTCCCTTGGCTTGTGACGGTCTCACCCCAGTCTGCCTGGGTCTTCACGTGGCCTTGCCACACCTGGGCTTTGGACCGTTGGCCTCCACCACCGGGAGAGAAGGGGTTTCTGTGGTTTGCAGCCACCCACGCGGTGGCATTTGCTGCAGCAGTCCCAAGAAACCGCAGAGCTTTTGGTCCTCGCCGGCGGTGCTGTAACACATGTCAAAAATGTGGGGGTGTCTTTCAATTTGGGTAGTGGGTAAAGGCTGGAAGAATTTTGAAGTGGATGGTAGAAAAAGCCTAGGCTGCTGGGACAGTTTGAAGCTGGGTGGACCCCAGAAGATCATGTACTTTGAGTGTATCCATCCCTGTGTATGTGAACCTATTGCAGGTGGGAGCTTTTCAAAAAAATTAGCAAATCAATTTTATTGATAAATATTAATAAAGCATACAATCCAGCCAAAGTGTAGTAAATGGTATTTGGTATAATCACTTAGTTGTGCATTCATCACCTCAATCATCATTAGAGCATTTTCATTATTTCAATAATAATAATTATAAACAAAAGAATGGAAAATTCTTCACCCCTCGATCTCTCTATGCTTCTCCTGCTGTACATAGCTGCTATTTCTGACTATTCTTGCACAAATATTTATTTATTAAATAGTTTTATTGACATCTATTCATTTATCATATGATCTATCCAAAGTATATAATCAATGCTTTTACTATAATCACAATGTTGTGCATTCATCTCCACAAAAATTTTTAGAACAATTTCATTACCAGAAAAAGAAAAAACACCACACCCTTTAGCAGTTCTTCCCCAGCCCTACTTAACCACAAATCTAACTTTATCTTTATAGATTGATTTATATTTACATTTTATATAAATGGACTCATACAATATGTAGTACTTTGTCTCTGGTTTCTTTCACTTAGCATAGTTTTTTTTTTTGTCTGATGTTAGCATCTTGTAGTGCTAACATACATTTGTTCAATTTCAAAGAAAGTCTTATATATGCAATTTTACCCATATTTATATTTCACATGCGGTTTTACTAAGCTATACATTTCCATGCTACATTTTTAGCTTTCCTTTTAGTAATATATATAACTTTAGACTTTCCCTTTAAACCACTTTCATACCCACATAATGGTACTGCTAGTTCAGACATTATGATAGGCTTTCACCTTTTCTATTCATTTCCAAAGATTAACACACATGCTTTTTACCAATTCTGCACCCTAACCCTCAGCTTTCCATTCTCTAACCTCGTTCTATTTTCTGGTGACCCTTATTCAAGTTATTAACTCCATGAGATTACACAATATATTTAGTTCATAGAAGTACAATCATACAGTATTTGTCCTTTTGTGCCTGGCTTGCTTTACTCTACATAATGTCCTCCAGGTTCATCCACTCTGTCATATGCTTCACAACTTCATTTCTTCTTACCACTGCGTAATATTCCATCGAGTGTATACACAATTTGTTTATCCATTCATTGGTTGACGGACAGCTGGGTTGTCTCCAACTTTTGGCAATCGTGAATAACGCTGCTATGAACATGAGTGTGCAGATGTCTGTTCTTGTCACTGCTCTCAGTTCTTCTGGGTATATATACCCAGTAGTGGTATTGCCAGGTCACGTGGCAAGTCTATATTCAGCTTCTTTAGGAACTGCCAAATAGTCCTCCACAGTGGCTGCACCATTCTGCATTCCCACCAACAGTGAAGAAGTGTTGCTATCTCTCCACATCCTCTCCAACACTTACAGTTTTCTGACTTTTTAATAGTGGCCATTCTTATATATAGGTGTGAAATGATATCTCATTTTAGTTTTGATTTGCATTTCCCTAATCACTAGTGATGTTGAAACTTTTTTCATGTGTTTTTTGTGATTTGTATTTCTTCTTTGGACAAATGTCTATTCAAGTCTTTTGCACATTTTTAAAATTGAGTCATTTGTCTTTTATTTTTGAGTTGTAGCATCTCCCTATATATCATGGATTTAAAACCCTTATCATATATATGATCTCCAAGTATTTTCTCCCATTAAGTTGGCTGCCTTTTCACCCATTTAATAAAGTCCTGTGAGGTGCAAAAGTGTTTAATTTTGAGGAGGTCCCATTTATCTATTTTTTCTTTTGTTGATTGTGCTTTGGGTGTAAGGTCCAAGAAACCACCACCTACCACAAGGTCTTTGAGATGCTTCCCTACATTTTCTTCTAATAGTTCTATGGTCCTGGTTTTTATATCTAGGTCATTGATCTATTTTGAGTTGATTCTTATATAAGGAGTAAGATAGGGGTCCTCTTTCATTCTTTTGGTTATGGATATCCAGTTCTTCCATCACCATTTGTTGAAGAGTCTGTTTTGTTTCATTAACTTGGCTTTGTTAGGTTTGTTGAAAACCAGTTGGCTGTAGAGGTGAGGGTTTATATCTGGACTCTCAATTCTATTGCTCTGATTGATGTGTCTGTCTTTATGCCAGTACTGTGCTGTTTTGACCACTGTAGCTTTGTAATGTTTCAAGGCCAGCAGTAAATTTCTTCCCACATCACTCTTCTTTTTTAGAATGTTTTTGGCTATTTGGGTGCACTTTCCCTTCCAAATGAATTTGGTAATTGTCTTTTCTTTTTCTGTAAAGTAGGCTTTTGGAATTTTGATTAGTATTACATTGAATCTATAAATCAGTTTGGGTAGAATTGACATCTTCATGATATTTAGTCTTCCAATCTGTGAACATGGAATGTCTTTCCATTTGTTTAGGTCTTTGTTGATTTCTTTTAGCATTGTTTTGTAGTTTTCTGCATATAGGTCCTGTACTTCTTTGGTTAAATTGATTCCTAGGTATTTGAGTCTTTTTTTTTTGCTATGGTAAATAAAATTTTCCCCCTGATTTCCTCCTCAGATTGTTCAATACTAGTATAGAGAAACATTGCTGATTTTTACGTGTTGATTTTGTATCCTAACACTTTGCTGATATTGTATCCTAACACAAAGCTCAAGTAGCTTTGTGGCAGTTTGAGATTATTTATGAGCTCCAAAAAAGATAAGGATTATGTTTGTAAACTGGTCTGTTCCTCTGGGTGTGATACCCTTTGATTGTATTAGATTCAGCTTAGAGTCTTTGATTAAATTATGTTAAGTTTAGGGCTTTGATTAAACCACATTAGTAGGATATAAGTCAGGTTAAGTCCCTGCCCCCTTGGTGGGCTGATATAAATGGGCACTCACTCAAGCAGACACAGAAGATACACAGGAAGAGAGAAAGAGCTCCATAGACATGGCAGAGGAGTGAACTTTGATTCTGCAGCCCTGGGAAGCCCAGAAAGAAACAGGCCCTATGCCAGCCTATAGCTAAGAGAGTAAGGCTGAACCCTCTCATAGATCACCTGCCATCTTGCTTCAACACATGGAACTGTCTTTGGTGAGGAAGCAATGTTGAGTTGGACTCTTTAGGGCCTTGTAACTTTAAGCTTTTACCCCAAATAAATACCCTTTATAAAAGCCAACAGATTTCTGGTAATTTGCATCAGCACCCCTTTGGCTGACTAATACAAGCTTTGTTGTCGACATTTCAAAATTTTCTAAATATAAGATCATGTTATCTGCAAATAACAAGAGTTTTACTTCTTCTTTTCCTATTTGGATGCCTTTTATTTATTTAATTTATTTTTCTTGTCTAATTGCTCTAGCTAGAACTTCTAGCACAATGTTGAATAATAATGGTGACAGTGGGCATCCTTGTCTTCTTGATCTTAGAGGGAAAGCTTTCAACCTTTCCCCATTGAGTATGATGCCGACTGTTGGTTGTTCATATATGCAGTTTATCATATTGAGGCATTTTCCTTCTATTCCTATCTTACGAAGTGTTTTTATCAAGAAAGGATGCTAGATTTTGTCAAATGCCTTTTAGGTGTGACTTTTTGATTACATTAGTTAAGGGCCTTTGATTGGATTGTGTGACCCAGGGTGGGTCTCATTCTTCCTCCTAGAGCCCTTTTACAAGTGGAGGAATAAAAAGCCACAGACACAGGGAAAAAGCTGCGGAGACAGAGAGGAGCCCACTAAGCAGAGAGGATGTCACGAGAGCAAGAAAGCTGAAAGCAACTCAGCCAGAGAAGAAGGCAGAGACCGGCAGAGCCTCCTCGTGCCTTGCCACTGTCAGGAGTCCAGGATAGCCAGCAGCTGACTTTCAGGGAGAGGGCTTTGCCTGTTGCCTTGATTTGGAAATTTTCCCCAGCCTTGGGACTGTAATCTTATAAGTTCATAAACCCCATCGTAGAAGCCAACTCATTTCTGGTATATTGCATTGGCAACCTTTAGCAAACTAAAGCACTTGTCTTGAAGAGACTGTTGGTACAAATACAAATGATAAAGTTGATTCACTTATGGATTCAGAAAGAAGTGAGCATTGAAGAGGAAGATTCATTCTTAGAGAATTCATGTGTCATCCTGAATGTTGGTAGAAATATACATGTTGAAGATGCTTCTGGTAAGATCTCCAGAGGGAGTGAGGACCCTGGAGAAAAGGTCATACTTGCTACATACAGGCAGAAAATGTGGCTGAATTGTGTTCTCATATTAGGTAGAAAACAGAATTTGTAAGAGATGAACTTGGATATTTAGGAAAGGAGATCTCTCCAAGCAAAATGTGGAATGTGAGGCTTGGTTTCTCCTTGATGCTTATAGGAAAGTGTGAATGTAAAAGGATAAATTGAGGAAGGAAGTTGTGGTATTTGGAAACTGTATATACCCCAGAAAAACATGTTTTTAAATTGAATCCATTCCTGTAGGTATGGACTATTTTAAGTAGCACCATTTGATGAAGCTACATCAATTAAGATGTGACTCACCTCATTCAGGATGGGTCTTAGTCCTCTTATTAGAGTCCTTTATAAATGGAATGATTGCAGAGAGAGAGAGAGAGAGAGAGAGAGAGAAAAGCCATGGAAGTAAGAAGCTGAAACAATGTAATTTTCATTACAAGGAAAGACCAGCAGATGTGCCTTACCATGTGATAAAGGAGCCAAGTATCTCTGGCAGCCAGTCTTCAGGAAGAAAGCATTGCCTTGATGGTACCTTGATCTGGACATTTTCCCAGTTTCAAACTGTAAGCTAATAAATTCCCATTGTTTAAACCAACCTGTTTCATGGCATTTGCTTTAAACAGCCTAGGAAATTGAAACAGAACTGTTAAGCAACTCACACAATGAGTTGGAAAATTCTCAGCTTATAGAAGTAGCAAAAGATGAGGAAATGAGCTCTGAGAAGACACTGATGGTGTGGCTGGACAGCCTTCCATTGGAGACACTAGGGTTGTGACTCCTGAGTCCAATCAAGCATCTCTCAGAACCCAGAAATAGAGACAGGGTCTTCCAAGAAATATCTGTGGAGGACTCTCTTGTCCGATGGTTTGTACCCCTGTGAATTGAATGGAAGACCAATAAAGTTTTTGAGAATTTTTTTTTACCAGCGTAAACACTGCCAGACTGAATTGAAAGGGACAGAGATGGGACAAAAGGAAAGAAGATTGACTCCAAGGGTGGCTGAAAGGATGGTGGGGCTGCCACCTCAACACCACAGAGTGGCTCAGTGGGCAGGGCTAATGGAATTTCTGTGGGCCTGGAGGGTGGACTATTGAGTTACATGGAATTATTCTCAGGCTTTGAAAGCTAATGGAACTTACAAGTCCCCACATTCAATTCTTTGAAATAAAACATATATATCTCTTATTCCTTGTTCATTTGGAAATCCCTGAATAATACAGAGGGTAATCAAGAAATTATAGTAATACAATTAATGCCTCCACAGAATTTTAAGTTAGAGTTCACAACAGAATAGACCCATGGAGGAAGGCTTAAGGGAGAAGGGATATGGGGAATGAGTCTTGTGTTGACTTGGGTTTGCCGGACTGGCCTGAGAAGGAAGGTTTTTCAGGTGGAGGAAACAGCTTCTGCAGCATAGTGGAAGCAAAAACTTCTGGATGTCTCAGGCAACTGAGAGAACATTGGCAAGAGCAATTGTCAAGTAGTGGGACCAGCAGGATGTAAGGCTGGAAGGTCAGAGGACTCAAATTAAGAGGGTCTCGGATAAAAATGGAGGGTCTGGAATGTCCTCTTTTGGTCAAGAGGAAGGATTCTAAAAAGGAGTGGTATCATCAGATTTATTACAAAACCGATAAACAATGCACTGAAGCCAGCATCATTCCTCACCTTTGTGGAGCTGTGGAGTCTTCAGAATCTGATGAAAGCTATGGCTCTCTCCCCCAAGAAGCACACACACACCTTACATGGCTCTGCAGTTTTGGGAGATTCATGTGCTTCTAAGCCTGTAGTAAAGCCTCAGCCTGGCCACCTGCGTGAATGGGATGGGGGAGAGGGTAACATGAGGTGAAACGCCAACACAAGCAGGTCACCCATCATCCCATCAAGCGTTGAAAGCATGGTAAAGTTAAGTTAAACACCTAGACCCAATTGGCCCTGCAAGAGATGGGGACTCTGGAACCAGGATGTCAGTGCTGCTGATGCAGTATGAGTAGACCTGATGCTGAACCCTGAGTCTGGCATAGCTCTCATTGAAGTCAACAGAAGTTGGAAAGCCCGTGGTTTGGGATCCTTGGACCTGATGGAGCTCTTCATTCACAAAGGCATCTTCACCTGGGCCAGTGAACTTGGGTTTGCCTCTATGACTCCTGGCACCATCATGGATTCTGGATCTTGTGTACATTCTATCCTCTGCATTGCTGAGACAATACAGTGTGAAAACTCAGCATCACCAAAGCCTGGGGCATCCTTGCCTGCATCTGTGCACCAGGAACATCCTCACTCCCTGAGAGAGACCTCAGAGCCCCAAAGGAGGGGTCAGTTGTCCTATGGTGAAACAACAGCAGTGGCCTTGGGACGATGGGCATCCTCCCAAGGTGCTTGGCTCTCTTGCAGGTGTACTCTTGTCTCCAGCAATGTGCTCATTTCAGCTGGATACATTTTCATGGAGCTTCCACCAGGGGCAAGACGGTGTTCTGGGAAAACCAGATATTGCAGATGTATAAGAGGTGCAGTAAGGAGTATGTGGCCATGCTGTGTGAGGAAAAGGCTTTCTAAGGATGTACATACATGGCTCCAGGTAACATGTCAGGCTCTCTTTGCACATCCAGAACTCTACCAAGGCAATGAATGTTCCTCTGGCATAGCTCTAATTCAAGCCCTGATTGACCCTTTCAAAATGAGACTACAGCAACTTATATTGCCAATGGCCTCTTGATTCCCATTCAATCTCTCCTTCAGCCAACCTATGAAGTGTTATCAGAATACTCTTTCATAATTCTCTTCCTTTATTGCTCAGAACAGCATTCTGGGAAGTTTCCTCAAATCTATCCCACAGCATTTATTGGTTCTCAATTAAGTTGTTTCTAACCTGTCATTTAGCTGGTCGAATGAGATTTTAATTTCATCGACTTTATTTTTGGTTTCTAAATGTACAATTCAGTTTTTTTCTAAGTTTGTCTGGTCTTCACTGTCACTCTTTTTCTTACATTTTCAATTCCTTTTATGTCATTAATCATTTTATAACCGCTTTATTGTGTAGCACCTCTCTGATAGTGTTGTGTTCCCACACAAAGAGCTCTTCTCTTGCTCAGGAGTGTTTTGTGATTTTAGATTGTATGCTCATCATCCACAGGACTTTCACAGGACAAATTTTTGCCACCTGGGTCATGGGGGCTCTTCCAGAAGGCTCTGAATTGCTCCTGTCAGGCACCGCTGGGCTGGCCCTGGCCAGAGAGTACCTTGAGACTAATTTCTCCAGGGAGCATGAATGCAAACTCCCTGTGAGCAGATATTTTAACACACCCTGAGCTCTGATACAAACACTCTTCTTTGGTTCTCTGCTGTGTGGAGGATGGATCTTTCAGTTCTACCTTGTCTCAAGGGAATAGACCTCTGAGAGCTTTGTCATGGGCACAAGGGTCTCAATTTTGACTCTCTGCCTCTCCTGGGTCCAGAACCCCCTTCTATGCTCATGGGACCAGTAAAGCCCATGCTCTGTCTTAGGGAGACTTTTGCCCCACCCTCCTCATTTCCTCCTCCCCAGCACTCAATCTGTTCTCCCCATCCCATTCCATCCTCCACAGGCCCCATTTCCTCCCTCAACCCTCTTATGTCCCCACTCCACCCCACTACCCCATACTCCCACTCCTCAAAAGGCACCAGTGGGTCAGTTCCTGCTGATGTTCCCTTTTTTGCTTTTGACCCCTTAGGATTTCTTTTTTTTCGGAGGGTGGGTGTTCAGCTCCATCTTAAGGATAATGTTTATCTATTCTATCCAGAATTGTTCTTCCCATAATTTTAAGTCGCTTTGTATTGGGACATTTACATTTATTAGTTACTCATCAGGTGTATGGTGAAAAATGGAAAGATTATTCTTTCTAGATCAGCCTTTTCATGGTTTAAAACCTCCAGAAGTCTCCATCCTTACCCTGGCATTCACAGATCTCTGTGGCCTGCTTAAAGTGCACTTTTCTTTTGTCTCCCACATCCCAACCCATCCTGTTGGCCCTGTCCCACTGGGCTCCCAGCTGCTCCCTGAGCTTTGCTACTTGTCTCCTGCTCACACCATCTTCCCTCCTGGCCATCCCTGCTCTCCCTCTGCCCGGGTCACCTTGGCACCCTTCATGCCTGTATCAGCCAGGGCTCTAGAGAAAAGCAGAGATAGCAGGAGACATGTACGTATTATAATCAGATTTATTATGGGAATTGGCTCATGAGATAGTAGTGGCTGGCAAGAACGAATTATGTAGGGCAGGCCACAAGCTGGAAACTCTGAAAAAGGGGATGTGGAAGTCTTAAGACCAAATTCCCCAAGAGGACCCGGCAGGCTGGGAATTCCAACAAGATCTGATGGTGGCATCTTGAGTCAGAAATTCCAACAAGATCTGATGGTGGCAACTTGAGTCAGAAATTCCAAGATCTGATGGTGGCATCTTGAGTCAGAAATTCCCTCAGTTCTTGCTGTTAGGCCTTCAACTGATTGGATGAAGGCCACCAACATTATGTAGGGTCGTCTTCTTTACCTAAGGTCAACTGATCCAAGCTAGGAAATGCCTGCACTGCTAGTAACAACTAGCCCAGTGTTTGACCAAACAACTGGACGCCATAACCTAGTCAAGCTGACACGAAAAAAAGTTCCATCCCAATGCCCCAACCCAATTCCAGCTCTTCCCTGTGAGATCCCACATCATGCGGCAAGGACATAACCATGCCCGCAGCTCCATAGGGTCTTTTCCCCCACGAGTCCCTGAGGCACCAGCTCAGCTCCTCTGCTCTCAGGGTCTTTTCTCCACCCCTCCCAGTGATATTCTCCATTCTGGGGTTTAGTCTGGTCCCACAATTGCCTTAGATATTTGTCCTAAGCTATGACTTGCTAAGCGTCTCACTTTACCTAAATGGACAAAATGGGGTAAAAATGTGGCATTGGCAATCAAAATGAAGATAGCTATGACGGCAGGTGGGAAACAAAATTTGGCAAGTCTTGGTGACTGAACTTGAGGGATGAAGTGGAGGGAGGCTCATGGGCTGACCCAGGTGGTCCAGGAAGTGGGGTGCTGTTTCTCCAACACAACATCTGGGAGGGAGACAGGCCCCATGGTCACTAAAGTGAAAGCAGAGAAGATGGGTCAGGGCACTGACTGACTCCTCGAGCTGCCGTCTCCCTGGACAGGTGACGTTTACTATTTGCAGAATGAGCTAGAAGAGCTCTTGGGCAGCTGCTGGATGACAGCACTCTTTCCTGCACCAGGTCGGGGTGTTAAACTCCTGTTGTCCATGTGGCACCTCCCGGGTCAGGGCTTACCTGGTGGCACCAGCGGGGAGCAGGGTAGGGTGTGTGTGCAGATAGCTGCTGCTCATCACAGGGCTTGTAGGGCAGCCATGGGGTCAGGACAGCTGGATGCACCAGCGGCTTAGTGTTGCTGATTCCCGATTATACTCTACTATTTCATGAATCACATTGTTTGTAAAATAAGAGGCTCCTGTGCTCTTAGATTTCAAGTCGCCTGTGTGCAGGTTCCACATCAACCCTTGAAAATGGGGGATTTTAATCCTAAGGAGCCAGCTTGATGGCTCAAGCTGTCGTATGTGTGGAATTTCTAGGGCTGTTACTAGAAATTGGAGGTTATGACAGATCATTGCATAATGAGTCCTGTTCTATTTCAGCAACCCATTTTGAGACCCCTCTTCATTGCGGTTTTCAGCTCTTGTATCCTGAGATGCTGGATAAGTGTTCAACCCAAAGACTGTTCCACCAGGCAGATGGGATCCCAGAGAAACTGGCTCTTCTTGGGGCCTGGCTGTAGAGTGATTTAAGCCCCTTCTCTTGTTTCCCAAGTGGTGCTAACTGAGGGCGAAGCTTTAGGTGGTGGCATGGGACGGTCGCTTTCACGGGACGGGCACCGTGGACTTCCTTTGCCAGCTGGGAGGTGTGCAGAGCCGTCACGCAGAGGCAGGTGTGCAAGGCTCTAGTCTGCTGCCTCGCTGGCATGCTGTCCTCATCCTGCTGTGACCCGAGGCATCTGGTCCAGGTGGTCAGTGTTGGCGCCCATGAGGCTTCTTTCCTGGCTTGGGAACTGCACATGGAAGATGGAAGTGGGTGTTCAGGACCCCGGCAGCCCCTTCTCTCCCTCTTCTCCCCACTGCAAGCTCCCTTCCCCACCTGCTCCAATCCCTCACCAGCCTCTCTTCCTTGCTCTCGTTCATTTCTTCCACAAACCCTTACTCTAGGCTCTAGGGCATGTGGGAGGTACCTAACTGGGAGAAGAGAATTTCCCCTGGCAGACGGAGCGCAGCTTTGGTGCATCCGTGGCCTCTGTGTATAGAAATCCCACGTGTGTCCACCTTCCTTGCCTCTCCCACTAAGAATTGCAAAGGTCTCTGGATGTTCAAAAGGAGGAGAGGCCAGGTGGTCATTCTTGGGGGCCTTTCATGAATGAAACTCGAAGTGTCTTTATGTGTTTGCTGACCCCGTTGCTGTTGGTTAATTTACTCGTGCCTCTTACGTTTCCAAATCTCCATCTAATTGACTTTTTCAGGCTTACCCAGATTGTGCTTGGTATTCCTGTCAACCTTTCTTAAATTTCTGGCAATCATGACAAGGTGTCTACCTAAGAAGTCCTTATAGTTATTTTGCATTACCAATAAGCAGATATAATGGAAAACACAATACATTAATTGGGACACTGTTGAATACTTCTTGTTTGTTCATACTTTATTAATTACGTTAAATAATTCTAGCCTGAAAGCAATTTAGCTTCATTAAAATGAGATTTTCCCCCTGAAACGTCGATTTCCCTTCCCACAGTGTGTGTGCTTCGGCTTGTAGAGAGTAGGTGCAGCCCAGAGAGCTGGGTGAGCCTGATAAACGGCCAACAGCAGGATGTACGCTCTGGGTGTCTATCTGGAATGGGCTGTGCGGGTGTGCTGGGAGCAGGCGCTAGGCGCCGGCTGTTTACCTGGTTCTCCCTTGCTCAGTGGCCCACAGGAGCTGAGCGTGTGCTTTATCCACGGCGAGTGCTATCATAACCAGCCCTTGTGGGGATCAGCCACAGCCTTGGCCTCACAACATGCTGTGACGTGTCCCTCCCATTATGGTGCTAATTCATGTAAATATATCATGTACAGTATGTATTGCATATAGTATATCTCATAGACTTATAATTTTGCTTCTAAGGGCCACTTTATTTACATATCATTGGGTAAGTGGATGATTTATGTAAAAAGATCATTAATGTATCCAATATATGCAAATAAGATTGCCATTAGGTGCAAAACTCTGCTCTCTATTATTCACAGACACCTTCAGATATGATGTGGGAAGTCACCCACAGAACTACTGTGAGACAATGCATGTTTCTTTTCTCATGAAATCTAGTTTCTTGTATTTTAGCTTTTCAGCTTGAAATTTTACTCAGAATAAACCATTGACCCATCAAACTTCAGCCTTCCACTCACTGTTCTTGAGATAGTTTAAATGGGCAAGGCTGGAACTTTTAGAAAGTCTCAGTTTTTTAGCATAATGAAATTCATAGCATAAAGATATGAGCAAACCTGCAAAAATCACCACCATGGCCCAATTTGGTGCCTAGTGAAATAAATCCTCTAGAGTATGACAATAATAAAAGAAGTAAGATGGCCTGTGGGGACAGCAACGTTCCCTGTAAACCCGCACTGAGCGCTGCCCCTAGTTTCTTGTCTCATGAGAACGTGGGCTCACAAAGCCCTCCAGCCTGAGGAGAGCTCAGCAGATCACAGAGACTTGCATGGCTTTTTGCCTTTTCACACTTAGACCAAACATTTGAAATGCACCTTTAAATTGTGTGAAAAAGCTAGAAAGCGGAGGTACAAGCTGTAACCAAAAATGTTTTAATGATGCTTCTACATCTCTATGTGTTTTAGACTATTTAACATGGTGGAAATCCATCTGGAAATCCATCAGTGGTGAGCCTGGGCTGGCGAGAGCCGGAGGAGCGGGGCGTTGCTTGAAATGGGGTACAAGGCGCTTTTTGGGGAGATGGGAACATCACATCTCTTCATTGTGGTGGTGGTTACCCAGGTGAATACAATTTCCAAAATTCATCTAATTTAAAATAAATGCGTTTACTTTAAAATGGGTGTATTTTATTGTATTATTCAGCCAAAGGGGTGCTGATGCAAAATAATCAGGACTCTGTTGGCTTTTATAAAGGGTATTTATTTGGGGTAGAAGCTTACAGTTACCAGGCCATAAAGCATAAGTTTCTTCCCTCACCAAAGTCTGTTGCCACGTGTTGGAGCATGACGGCTGCCAACTTCTGCCAGGGTTCAGGCTTCCTCTTTCCTCTCTTCCCGGGGCTCATTTCTCTCTAGGCTCAGCGCCTCTGCTCTCCACAAGGCCAGCTGTAGACTCTCAGGGAAACGGCTCATCTCTCTTCCTGGGGCCTCTGCTGTGTCTAATGAGCTTTCTCTTTTTCCTCATGTATCTGCTTCTCTGTGTGTTTACTTCCCATGCTCCAGAATCAAAACTCCAACCTCCCTTCTCTGACATGGCCCAATCAAAGCCTCAATCATTATTTAATCAAATAAAAGTGAAACCTCTGAACCAATATAATCTAATATGCCCAGAGGAACAAAAATTTTACAAACATAATCCAATATCTGTTTTTGGAATTCATAACCAATATCAAACTGCTACATTTATTATATGAAAATTATGTGTCAATCAAGTTGATTTTCAAAAATCCCAATGCCTGTCTCACTGATTTTTGAGGCTCCTTTGGAGTACTTTTAGAATACACTTCTAAAACCCTCCAAAACATAGCAAAATTTAAACTCAAGTTGGGGAAAACCTTTTTAGAATTTCGAAGCCTATCAATAGGATCTACTCAGTTAGTCAAATAGTATTTATCATTATCTGCACGGGCACCTCGGGCAAACCCCTGCCCCAGGGGGAGATGAACTGCAGAAAATAGACTCCATGAAGGCAACGGCTCTTGCACTTTTGGCACTTCCTCCCTTGCTGGATTGGGACATCACAGGGGTCCCTCACCAGACGCTGAGTGCATGCGCGTTTGGGCTGGGTTTGGGGACCAAGGACTCTCGTGGGAGGGGTAAGGAAAGAAGAACTGCGTGGGGCAAGAGCTCTGCCAATCTGAGTTCTTGAACTTGTCCTAGCACAGGTGCTCCACCTCTCCCCACAGTCCAGAGAAGCAGAGCCTCCACACTTGGGTTTCAAAGATGCTTTTCCCACTTTGATGCCCACCACCACTCAACCCCCCTCCAGGTGAAGTCCTGTTGACCTTGACCACTCCCTAAACCCACCCTCACTTAGCTCAGCTACCGCCAGTATCTGCTGCCTTTTCATCCTGCTCCCAAAGACAGAGCAACACCCTGAAAGGTTTTCTGGAGGATTGTCCTCGCAGAATGTGCTGGAAGGAGCAATGCAGAGAGAAAGCAGAAGGCTCGCCCCTCAAGTTCACCCAGAAGAGGAGGCAGCCATCACTGCCTTCCCCATTTTTCCAAGTGAGCAGAACAGGGTGCTCCAACGCACACCTGCAGCCGGTAGGTGCAGACCCAGTGTTGTTAAAACTAATGTCAGAGGCTGGTTTCCTCCTCTCAGGTCTCAGCTTGAATGTCAAGTTCTCACTAAGCTTTTTTGGTTCCCAGACCAGGCAGAATCCCCTCATCCTTCACTGAGGTGCTTCATGCACTTCTATGCGTTTGTTTTTGCACGATTATTTGGGTCAGTGCTGTCGATCCTGGTGTAAGCTCCGCACCAGGAGCTCCTTTCCTGCCCAGGGACCAGAGCGAGCCATCTCCTGGTCTTTGTTGATTGAATAAATATAAGGTTTCCTTGACAACACTGGAAATTTACCTAGTTTGTTTTAACATTAAAAAAAAATAATAATTGCTAAATTTTTAGAATTTTGTTCCTTTCCTTGTAAGGAAGTATTTGAGGCCAGGCTTTGCTCTGTTTGGTGGTAGATTACAAATGGGGAAACATCATGACCAGGGCCCCTGCTACTCAAAACTAGAGACTTGGAATTCATTGAGAGCGTGTTTCTCAACCTCGGCACTATGGTACTGGGGCTGGAAGATTCTCTGTGTGGGGAGTGCCCTGCCCTTCACCCTCCAGATGTCAGCAGCACACCCCACCCCAATTTTGACAACCAGAAGTGTCTCCAGATATGGCCAAATGCTGCAGGGTGAGGACCACTGACTTAGAATGCAACCACAACGGCTTGCTTCAGGGTGTTACACAGCCACAGCGCCCCAGGCAGGCAAACGTGGGCACAGGCTGCAGATACACACCGGGGCACGCACGTGGCCAGACATGCACACGCTGCAGGTACACACACGTGGCCAGGTACACATGCTGCAGGTGCACACACATAGCCAGACACACACATGCTGCAGGTGCACACATGTGGTCAGGTATGCACATGCTGCAGGTGAACACACATTCACACCCACATGAACATATGGACATACTGGAGGCACACACATGTACGTGCACACTCACTGCTGGTGCACACACATCTGTGCACAGACACACACTGCAGATGCACACACACTCCAGGTTCATGCACACATGCACATTGTACACACACAACTGAAGTGTCATCCTTCTGGATTTTCTGCAGTCAACGCCTACTAAATAAGCTGCTCTCTTCTATTTTCTTTGTGCTGGAGGATTCGAGTGTGTCTGAGTTTACCAGCTTGGAAACGCCTATCCTGAGGGAGCAGTCAGTTTTCTCTGCAGAGCTGTTGTCCAAAACCGCACGTTATTTCCACGTTAAAGATGCTGGTGTGATGTTCCAAGGACGCTGGAAACCGTTCTATGATTTCTGCTGCCTCTCAGATTTCTCAGAACGACTCTTTTGACCAGCGAGGACTGTTCCACTTGTTTGCAAAGGAAGGCATTTGAGGAGACACTTTAAAATAATGAAAGAGAGGCTGTGGAAGAGATGCCGACAGACTCTGCCCGGGGGGCGGCAGGTAAGGGCCCCTGTCGGGCGTGATGGATGGGCGCTGGCGGCCCCGCAGTTTGCTCAGGTCATTGTCCTGCTTCCCCGGCTCACAAAACTGGCATTGAAGGGGCTGCCGTGAAGACGTCACCTCACCTGCAAAGGGTCAGCCCACAGGGCATCGCCCGGAGAAGGCCAAATTGTCCCGGGGAAAGGGCCCGCGCCACCCGCGTCCTCAGTCATGGAGTTGAGCAAGGAGCGCGGAGACGTTCCAGGACATCAGGAATTAGGAGGGACCTGCTGCCGCTGCCACTCTGCCCCGACCTGGAGCAGCAGGCCGGACCACGCAATGCGCTGGGCTGGCATCCGTGTTGGTCGCGCTTCTCCAGAGAAATGGGATGGGAGAATGTGTGTGTGTGCAGGGGAGGCTAGAGAGAGACAGAGAGAGAGAAAGTGAGGGTGAAGGGAGGAGAGAGAAGAGGAGGGGGAGAGGAGATAGAGAGAGAGAAAGTGAGGGTGAAGGGGGGAGAGATAGAGGGAGGAGAGGAGATGGAGAAAGAGAAAATGACAGTGGAAGGAGGGGAAGAGGGAAAGAGAAAGGAGATGAAGAGAGGAAGAGGGCTGAGAGGGAGGAGACAGAGAGAGAGAAAGGGGAGAGGAGATGCAGAGAGAGAGAGAGGAAAAAGCACAAAGACAGAGAGAGAGAGAGAATGAGAGAGAGAAAGGGAGAGAGAGGGTGAGAGGGACGAATTGCGGGAACTGGCTCACAGGGGTGCGCCTGGCGAGTCTGAAATCCACAGCCCGGCCATCGGGCTGGACACTCAGGCAGGAGGTGGGTCTGCAGTGTTGAGGGGGGATTTTTAACTCCTCGTGGAAGCCTGTTTCGCCCTGAAGCCCTCCACGTCAAGGAGGGGCCTCTCCTCCACTGAAGGCCAGCCGCGTCGGATGCTGAACCCTGGCCATGCCTCGGCCAGTGCTGCATGAGCCGGCTGGGGCTAGAGCCCGGCCACACCGACACGGAAACGACCCTTCAAAACTCCTTGGTCCTTTCATACCCTAGAACCAAGAAGAACGTGGCCCGGGGTACCAGACTTACAGCTGAAGGTCTGGAAATCTGGGCAAAGCTCGGTGGCTGCACGCGCTTAAAGCCGTCTTCTGGCTGCTGAGGGCGAGCTCCATTCTGACCCAACGGGGGCCCTGCATGAGCCCCCGCAGGTTTACCTGCTTTCAAAGTGCTCTCTGTGCACTCTGAAGGAGAAAGCCTATTTCAATTAATTGATGATGTCATATTTTAAACAATGGCAATTAGGAACTCGCACTAAATTCTGCATGAAATGCCAAGGGCAGGCTTTTCCTTCGGTTTCTTGCGGATAAGGACCTACACGGATTTGAGCAAAGTCCACTTTACAAACACCTCCCCTCTGGGAGAGCCGCTGGCCTATTTGGACATGCTGGGCGCCCGTCTCCCGCCTCTCCCCAGGCTGCCTCCCTGGCTCACGGGTCTTTCAGAATCCAGAATCACAGAGGTATTATCAGTGACAGTGTTAACAGCAACGGTGCCAAGACAGTTTTTCACGAGTTCACAGAAAACGCACATTTATTTAGCTCATCTTCACTTCCAGCTGTGCCAATAAGGCCGTTTATAAGACTGAGATCCAAGGAAATGGAGCAGCTGGCCCAGCATACGTGGCCCGTGGTCGCGTGGCCCAGTTGTGCTCAGGGGCAGGCTCGTGGCTCCTGTGTCGTGGCCTGGTGCTGGCGTGAGCCACAAGCTGGGGCTTGGCAGGAGCAGACGCTGCAGGCCCGCTGAGCGCTGAGGTCCTGGCTGCCGTGAGGGGCAGGGGCAAGGGCTTGGAGTCCAGCAGACCTGTAGCTTAGCTCTTCTGTGCCACGTTGCCTTAGTTTGCTGAAGGCTGCCCAGGCAATATACCAGGAATGGGCTGCTTTTACAGTGGGGATTCATGACCGTCCAAGCTCACAGTTCCAAGGCTGTAAGTCCAAAATCCAAATCAAGGCACCAGGTGACGCTCTTTCCCCAAAGACATGGCTGCCAGCGATCCTGGACCCCTTTCACATGGGAAGGCGTGATGGCGGTGTCCGCTGCTCTCTGCCTTCTCCTCCAGGCTTTGTTGCTGTCAGCTTCCAGCTGCTCTTTCCACCGGCTCTCTCTTTCAGCTTCTGTGGGTTCCTCTCTGAGCTCCTGGGTCTTCTCTCTCTGCTCTGTCTCTCTGTGTCCATCCCGTTTATAAAGTAAAAGGATTAAGACCTACCCTGAGCCATCTAATCGAAGGCCCTAAACTGAAGTAATTTAATCAAAATGTGTCACCTACGATAGGTTCAAACCCACAGGAAGGGATTTATTTGAGAACATAATTTTCTGGGGTCCACAAAAGCCTCAAGCTACCACACACATTCTCGTGAGATCAAGACCCCCCATTCAGCTGGTTCACCCAGGATGCCACACCCACAGTTCCTGCCAAGGCTCGGTCTGAAACTCCCCTCAAGACAAGGACTTGGCTGCAGGGAGTTTATTTGGGAGATGATCCCAGCAAGAGGAAGTGAGGGAGCCGGGAGAGGGCAGAAGGGAAGGGAAAACCAATGAAGTGTGTTTAAGTGAGGCCATTCCTGCTGCGGGCAATTGGAGCTCAGTTTGGCTGGGCACACCCACCTACCCCATCTGCACTGCCAGAGTGCCCAGTGCTGAGCCGCCTTCTCGGCTCGTTCTGCAGGCGGGAACCTGGCAATGTGCCTTTGCAGCCCACATGGAGCCCTGAGTCAGGGGGCAGAGTGTGTGGGCCGAGGGCATCACTAGCATCTGCTTTGCAGGGGAACATCTTCCTCATATATAGCTCACCTTGCTGTTGAAATTGTGGACTTGTAGCTAGAGAGAATTACAGGACAGCAGGGCTCAAAATTTCGGTCCCATATGAAAGTTTATTTGTGTTTTTCACTCCCTTCTTTTTTAAAATTATCAGTCTAGCTTCAATTAGGTTTCTTAAACTTCTGGGGTGATAGGAACATATTCCGTTTTTAGTGAATTGGCAGTTGTTACAGAGGCATGTGTATTTCTCAGAACTTATTGATTTGAACACTTAAACAGGGTATGTTTGCATGTAAATTATACTACAGTAAAGTCCATGAGAAAACCTAGGTCCAATATATTTGAATGTGGTTAAAATTGGAAACTTTAGCTTGTATATATGTTACTAGAATGAACATTAAAAATAGATGTAGGACTGTACAACACAAATGGAGAGCTCTAATGTAAACCATGGATTATAGTTAATCTTACAGTTATAATAATATTGTTTTCTCAATTAGAACAAAAGTGTCCTACTAACACAAGGTGTTAGTAGTTGGGGAAGAATATGAGAACTCTTCATTTTCTGCCTGATTTTTGTATAAACCTACAAGTTCTCTAAAAAACAAACAAACAAAAAGCCCTCTGGGTCAAACAGACAACAAAAATCCAAGATGAGGCTGCCAGGATTCATCCCAGGGGCAGCCGGACACCAGACTGTCGATCCAGAAGCAAACCAGGACAGGACCGAGTTCGCACGCTGGATGGACCTGTTCACAGGCTCGTAACCTCCCAAGCTGGCTCAGGAGAAATTCCGATGTGAGAACGAGACATGTCCTCTAGCTCTTCCAGGTTTTTGGTGGTTTTATACAAGATCCACTAGGTTGTGGTCAGGGGAAAGTGCCACATTGGAACAAAGAAATTATTCATCTGGAAACTCTCAAAACCAATGAAAAATAGTAGTGGAAGTTTGATATTAGTGTATGAGGCTGAGCACTGGTCCTAACGTGATGCTCTAAAGTTCAGCTGACTGATATATTTAGGATAGCAGTGTGCTGAAAAGCAGAGGGCTCGGCAAGTGTACTACGGTCCACCATAACTGCACTATTGCAAAATGAGACAGGTGTAAAGAGTGTGACCTGCCCCGCAGGACTCGGGGCGCTCTTGTGGGAAGTGTTTGTGAGGCCACAGGGGGAGGTCCCAGCTCTGCTGTGTCTTAGCACTGTCAAAGCCCTCTCCAGGCCTCATGGGATAAATTATAATGTATATATAAGTCCATCAGAAGTAATTTTAGAAATCAACTTTAAATCCAAGTCAGAAACAAATACATTTCAGTATATTGAGCATAAATCCCATAAGAAGCCAATCTGAGACCATACAGAAAACCTTAGCAAAATAGCAATGGAAATGATGACGGCAAATATTTGTTAAGTATGCACCAAGTTAAAGATGCAGGGCTAAAAGTGTTTCCTGCATCTGCTAATTCGGTGTTCACAAAGCTCCTCCAAGCTATGTGCTGATGTCACCCTTGTTTTTATGGCTGGAGAAACTAGAGCTTTGACCTAAGAGCAGAGTCAGGGGTGGGCCTCAGGGAGAGAATCTTTTTTTTTTTTTTTCAGGTTTTTTTTTTCATTTTTAAAACAATTTATTGAAGTATATCATTCATACATGAACATACATAAACTGTAAGTATTTAGTAAAAACTGTGAACTTACAAAACAAACATGCATAACATCATTCAAGGCTCCCATACATCACCCCACCACAAATACTTTGCATTGTTGTGAAACATTTGTTAACAAATTATGAAAGAGCATCGTCGAAGTATTATTACTAGCTGTAGTCCATATCTTACTCCCCTATACTTTTTTTAAGAATTTATTTATATATTTATTTACTTTTATCTGTTTTTACCCCCCTCCCTGTTTTTGCTGTTTCTGTGTCCATTCGCTGGGCAATTCTCTGTGTCCATTTCCTGCCCTCTCTTCCCATCCTTCTCCTCCTGTCTTCACTGGGATTAGATCTTTGGAAACTCTGACGTGGGAGAGAGGCATCCTACTGCCTGTGCCACCTTAGTTCCTGGTTTTTTGGTGTGTCTCTTCTTGGCTCTCCCTGGTGTCACTCTCCTGTTATGTCATCATCTTGTTGCGTGGCTCATGGGGACTGGCAGTGCACCCACACACGGGGCCTCACGGCCCACGCACCTTCTATATTTTTCTTTTTTTAATTTTTACCGGGAGGTCCCGGGGATCGAACCCAGGTCCCTCCCCATGGAAGACAGATGCCCAACCACCTGAGCCATATCTGTCCCCCTGCTATATTTCTTAAGGTGGACAAAAGATACCCAAAGTTACAGTCTTTTCCCATACAAGGTGGTCGTATAATAAATCAGGCTTGGTTTATCACCAGCATTCTAAAAACCAGACCTAGGGAGAAAAACTAGGTCTGGGGACACATGCATGGTTTCTAATATAGCGAATGTTTAGCCTGCCCTGATTATCCCAAAATCAGGACAGCGAGAATATTCACATCAAAGACATACTCTTAACCACGGTGCTAGAAAAAGGATCAGAGAAAGGAGGCAGAGCTGGGGACCAGCGGGGGGCTTATATTTAAAATATGACTGACTCAATGGATTTTGAAGAAAATGATTGAATTCTGTCACTGAGGGAGAAACTGAGGATATAGGAAGAAGGCAGGAAGAAGGGGAAAGAAGAAAGAGGAAGAACAGGGGGAGAAGGAAAGAAAACGTGGAAGGAAGAGGAGAGAAAGGTTATTTTACGAACACGGCTCTCAGCAGGCAAGAAGATGTGAGGTCCTGATGGAGTGAACATGTGATTTATCTTCCAAACCCGGACATTTCACTTTTATTTGTTCAATTAACCATTTTTTTTCATGGAAGAAAATCACTTTATTCTAATCAGTTCGCAGATAATAACATCACAGCAACTGGTTTAAGGAGGCGCCACAAACATTTGTCCAGTTCCAAAACCTACAGCATCTCAGTGGACTTCTACCAGTCAGAACACGCTCTTCCCTTGTGACTCTGAAGCAGGACGCTATTGCTGGTAGAGGAGATGTTTAACCAGTGGCTTCAAACTTCATGCTTTCACTGTGTTATAGTTCTACACTAAATTAGCTTGGTCCTCCGGGCAGGCTTTCCTCTTCTTCACTTTCATCTTCTTGGTTAGGCGAGTCCATCTGCACACGTGCACCGCTTCAGCCCCTCGCTGAAACCCCCACAAAGCTTAAGTCACCCTGGTTCTGGCCACTGCTTCATCTCACAGTGGCAAGGGCGAAACTGCTGCTGCTGCCGTTGTGTGCTGGGCTCCCCGAGGCTCCTGGAAAGTGCTGTCAGGCCCTGAGGGCTCAGCTTTCCTCCCTCCACTGAAGCCCCCAGTGATGGCGAGGCCCAGCGTGGGCCCCAGAGCAGAGCCCACAGCCACGCCAGAGGCAGTGGTTGCCATCTGGGCCGTCAGACCCATCCGACTGGGCAGCAGCTGGTGAGCCCAGTGCAGACGGAGGGGCAGCTGCTGGCAGCTGAGCCGCTGGTGCTGGCCTGGGGGCAGCGCTCATCTGAGGCACCCCGCTGGCTGGAGGGGTCATGCGTGAAGTATGGCTCCAGCTTCCACACAGCAACACAACTATATGGTGGCTCACCTTCTAGAAAGGTGAAAGTCTGAAAATTAAACTTTTTATTTTGAGAAACTTGTAGATACACATGCAATTAAAAAAATAACAGCAAGACTCTGTGTACCTTTTCCCCAGTTTTCACCAATGGTAACAGGTTGAAAATCTATCAGACAATATTACAAGGTGTGGTAGTTTGACTCTTCTGTGGACCCCCAGAAAATTATGTTACTAAATCAAATCTTTTGTGAACCTTTGATTGGATCAGATCACGAGGGGGCATTTGATTAGATTACTCCAGCAGGGCATAGCCCAGGATGAGTCTTAATCCTCTTACTGGAGTCCTTTATAACCAGAGGAATAAAATTAAAAAGCCACATATGCAGATGAAAAGGCACAAGAATGGAAAGAAATAGCCAGAAGCTGAAATCAATGGAACACAGAAGCTGAGAGTGGCACTGAAGCCAAAAGCTGCAGGCAAAAAGGCCCAGAGGAGAGGGAAGGGACGAGCAGATGCCACCATGTACCTGATTGCTCAAAGCTGCAGCTCAGGGAGAGAGCATCTAATGATGTCTTGACTTGGATATTTTCATGGCCTCAGAACTGTAAGCTTTTAAACTAATAAATCTTGATTGTAAAAGCCAACCCATTTCTGGTATATTGCCTTGGCCTCCTTTCGCAAATTAAAACAGAAATTGTTACCAGGAGTGGGGTGTTTGCTGTCACGCAAACACCAAAAATGTTAGCAGGGAAGAATTGTGCGATGCCGGACAGAAAAAGCCTAGATGGCTTTGAAAAGACTGTTGGCAAGAATATGGAGCTTAAAGTTACTTTCAATGAGACCTTAGAAAGAAATGATGTATGTGTCATTGCAAACTGGAAAGAAGGTGATCCTTGTTTTAAAGAGGCAGAGAAGTTGGCAAAATTGTGTTCTAATGTTAGATGGAAGTAGAATTTGAAAATGCAAGCCTGTATATTTAGCTGAGGAGATTTCCAAACTAAATGTGGAAAGTGTGGCCTGGCTTCTCCTTGCAGCTTATAGTAAAATAAAAGCAAGAGGAAGGGTATAAGCTGAGAACTGAACTGCTGAGCACAAAGAAACCAGAAATTGATGGTGTGGAAAATTCTGAGCTTCTGAAAAATGAGTCCACAGAGAATAGTGCCCCTTGTGAGGATTTACTTGAACTTAGAAACAACCAGCCATTTCAGTGCAACTCAGGATTGGAAATGCAGTTATCCAGGAAGGATCTGTGGAAAGTCTTACTGTCTGATGACTTCGACCCCTGTTTTCTGCATGTGAAATCTCCAAGTTTTTTGTTAGATCTGTATGAATGGAACCAATGCCAGCCTGGACTAAAAGGGACAGATTGAAGGAAGAATGACTTCCAAGGCTGTACCATAGAAGCTGAGGTATGGACTGAAAACATCTTCCTGGGTCCAGAAAATGAACCCAGCCATGTGTGCAGAATGGTTGATTATGCTTCAGAGCTTGGAGAGGGTGGGAATTCCACTCTGTTGTTCATGAAGAGAGTTGCCATCCGAGGCTTCCAAGAGGGTGGAAAACATTTCCTGGGCATGGGGGAGAGTTTGGCCACAATTGCACTGTTCTGAGGGGGTGAGCTTGTTCCCTAGAGATTGGGGAGAGTCTGGTCCCCACCCCAGTGTTCTCAGAGGGTGGGGTCTAGAATTCAACTGCCACCCAGATGCTTGGTGAGGGTTGAGCTGAGAACAGAGCTCCTGGGCCACTCCTTGGAAAGGGTGGGGCTACCACTCCATGAAGCCCCGAGGACAAGAAACCATGGTTCTATAGATGACTTTCAGACTTTGAAATCTCTTGGTGTATGCCCTGCAGGCTTTTGGAACTGTTTGGGACTCATCGCCTCTGTTTCCCTTCCAATTTCTCCCTATGGCAATGGGAACATGTATCCTATGACTGATCCTACTTTGTGTACTGGAAGCAGAGAACTTGTTCTCAGTTTTGCAGGTCCAGAGCCTGAGGGGATTGTGCCCCAAACTCTCATGAAATTTTGATGAGAGTTTGTATTTAACATTGTTACAGAAATGATTTAAAGTTTTTGAAATATTGTGATGGAATGTATTTTGCATATAGAAAGAGCATGTAATTTTCGGGTCCAGAGGGTGGAATATGGTAGTTTGAGTCTTTTGTGGATCCCAGAAAATTATTTTGTAATTAAAACTATTGTGAAACTTTGATTAGATTATATCAGTTAAGGGCCATTTGATTAGATTACTCTAGTAGGGCATAGCCCAGGATGAGTTTTAATCCTTTTACTGGAGTCCTTTATAAACAGAGGAATTTTTAAAAGCCACATATATATAGAAAAAGCCACAGGGGCATAAGGAAATTCCCAGAAGCTGAGAAAGAAGGTACCAGGAGCCAGGAGCTGAAATCAATGGAACACAGAAACTGAGAGGAAGCTACTTTAGCCAGAAGCTGAAAGCAATGAAGTCTGGAGGAGAGGGGAGAGATGGGCAGATGCCACCATGTGCCTGTTCACCCACAGCTACAGCTCAGGAAGAAAGCCTATTCTGATAATGTCTTGATTTGGACATTTTCTCAGCCTCAGAACTTTAAGCTTTTAAACTAATAAATCCCCATTGTAAAAGCCAACCCATTTCTGGTATATTGCCTTAGCATTAGCAAACTGAAGCATAGGGGTACTGATTTTGAGACAGTCAAGACACAGCATTCCCATCCTCATAAATTTCCTTCATGTCCATCTTTTTCATCTGCACTCACTTCCCTACCTGCCACCCCCACCTTCTCTTACCCTCTGGAAACCACTCATCTGTTCTCCATTTCTAGAATTTTGTCATTTCAAGAATGCTGTTTAAGTGGAATCATACAGTCTGTGATCCTTTGAGATTGGCTTTTATCATTCAGTATAGTTCTCTGGAAATTTGTCCAGGGGGTATTTGTATATCTAGTTCATTCACTTTTATTGAAAAGCAGTTTTTTTGTGGTATGGATGGACCACAGATATTTCAAGCATTCACTCTTTGAAGGTCTTCTAGGTTGTTTCCAGTTTGGAGATACAATGAATAAAGTTGCTATAGCATTTGTGTACAGGTTTTTGTGAGAACATACGTTTTCATTTCTCTAGGATAAATGGCAGGATTTTTGGGTCATATGGTATCTTCATATTTAGTTTTCTTTTTTTTAAGAAACCACAAAATTGTTTTCCAAAGTGGCTGTACCATTTCACATTCCCATCAGCAGTGTATGAGTGATCGAGTTTCTCCACATCGTCATCAGTATTTGCTGTTGTCACATTTTTAATTTCAGTCATTCTGATGTGGGTGTAGTGGTATTTCATTATGGTTTTAATTTTCATTCTCCCCATGGCTAATGATGTTGAACATATTTTCCTGTGCTTATGTGCCATCTGTATATACTCTGGTGAAATGTCTCTTTGGGTCTTTTGCTTATTTTCTAATTGGATTGTTTGATTTTTTATTGTTGAGTTTTAAGAATTCTTTATATATTCTATATACTAGTTCTTTGTGGGATACATGGTTTGTGCTTATCTTTTCATCCTCTTAACAGGGTCTTTTGCAGAGCAATGGTTTTTAATTTTAGTGAGATTCAGTTTACCAATTTTTCCATTGATGGGTCTTGATTTTGGTTTCAAGTCTGAGAACAATTTGCCCAGCCTTAGATCTCAAAGATTTTCTCCTTTTTTTTTTCCTATAAGTTTTATAGTTTTATGTTTTAAATTTGTCTGTCATCCAGTTTGAGTTAATTTTTACATGAGATATGAAGTTTAGGTCAAAGTTGATTTTTTGGTCTATAAATAGCCTATTGCTCCATCTCCATTTGTTGAAAAGGCTACCTTTCCTGAATTTAATGACTTGTGTAGTTTTTGTCAAAAATCAGCTGGTCTTATTTCTGTGGGTCTATTTTGGAGCTCCTTATTCAATCCCATTGAGTCCTGAGTCTATTTTTCCACCAACTCCACACAGTCTTGCTATTATACCTACATAATAAGTGGGGTTTTTTTGGTAAGATTTATTTATTTATTTATTTCTCCCCACCCTCGTTTTTTGCACTTGCTTTCTGCTCTCTGTGTGTTCTTTCTGTCTGCTTGTCTTCTCTTTAGATGGCACCGGGAACTGGTCCTGGTAACTTCCAGAGTGGAGAGAGGCTGCTCAATCTCTTGTGCCACCTCAGCTCCCTGATTTGCTGCATCTCTCATTGTCTGTTTTCTGTGTCTCTTTTTGTTGCACCTACATAATACGTTTTGACATGAGATTTATTAATCTTCCAATTTTATTTTTCTTTTACAAAAGTGTTTTAGCCATTCTAATTCCTATGCCCTTCCATATTAAATTTGGAATAATTTCACCAGTATCTACAAAATATCTTTCTGGGATTCGTGTTAAAACTCTATCACAATTTAGGGAGAATTGCCATCTTCTATATCTTGATTCTTCCAATCCATGAAAACAATGTCTTTGATTTATGTAGCTTTCAGCATACAAGTCCTATACATCTTTTGTTAATTTATACCTAAGTATTGCCTTTTTATTTGCATGATTATAAGTGGTATTGTATTTTTAACTTCTCTGTCCACACGTTTATTGCTAGTAAAGAGAAATAGAATTGTTTTCTTTATGATTAACTCATACCCTGCAACCTTGCTGAACTTACATATTAGTTCTAGTGTGTTTTTTATTTTCAGTTTCTCTTTTTTTTCCCTTGAAAAGTCTTTGGGATTTTCTGAGACAACCATGCCATTTGCAAATAGGGACAGTCTTATTTTTCTTTTCTGATTTGTATGGCTCTTCTGTTCTTTTCTTTTCTTATTGCACTGGCTGGAAACTTCAGCACTAGATTGAGTGAGAGTGATGAGTGTGAACACCCTTGCCTTGAGCTCAATCCTAGGGGGAAAGCACTCAGTCTTTTGCCATTAAGTATCATGTTAGCTGTAGGACTTTTGTTGATGCTCAGTATCAAGTTTATCAAATGAGGAGTGTGCTAGGCAGCTGGTTGCAATTTTAGCTGGGCTAGTCAGGGCAGATGGCATCATGCTCACAAGTGTCCACATGATGCACATTCCAAGCAGAAGGGACAGCCAAGGTAGAGACCTGGAGGTGGGGAGATGCCTGGCTTATTGGAAAAATTCTACCAAGGCCAGAGTAGCTAGCACACAAGGAGAGAGGGGATGGAAGTTGGGGATGGAATCAGATGGGGAAGGTGGGAGTACTGTGTCAGGCTTGCAGCCACAGTAGGGACTTGGGCATTTACCCTGAAGGTGGTGGGGGAGCCACTAGAGGCCTTTGAGCAGAGAAGGCATGTGGTCTGGTTTATGCTACAGGAGGATCCCAACAGGCTGTAGGCAGTCACGTCTGAAGCAGGGGGGCTAGGGCAGTGTCCTGGGGTTCCATGTCTCTGGAGAGCCCTGACCAGAGCAATGTGTACCTCTTATATCCATCCTTTGGTTATGATCATTTGTGTAGGTGTAACATGCCCACATTTGATGAGAGGTTCCTGGCTTCACCAAGTTTAGAATCCTTTGAATAAATTGGCATAAAGTATACAATAAATATTTATGGAGTAAGCTCAGCTGAAGAACATTGCTCTTCAAGTCTGGGCGTTGGAACAAGCAGGTGGCATCTGTGTTTTGGAGGACAGCAGCCTATGGGGGATACAAGCTTAAATGGGGCAAAGGAAAAACTCACTTATTAGATGTTTTTAAATGGCATTGTATTTCCAAGAGAGTCTATGAAATTTGACCAACTCCATCTAGCTGTAAAATAAGTAACTTTATACTCTTTGATTTGAAATGTGGTGTAAAAACTCACTTATCCCAACAACAAATGTGAGGGTAGCAAGTCCTGTTTAAAAACAAAAACAATGTTTTTTTTCTAGAGAAAGTTTGCATGAGTTTTGTTTAAAATCGACAGCCTTTTCTGTGTGAGAAATCTGTGGTGCCTCGGCGTTGCTTTAGACTGGAGAGACACACTCAAAGAGGATCACAAATGCTGCTTTGGCGTTTGGAAAACACGTTTTCTTCCTCACCAGTGACGGCGTCTGGCAGCGCAGCACAGAGCCAGCGGGCAAGCAAAGGCTTCCAGTGGCCACCACGCGTCGTCGGAGACTTCATGAAAAAGTCATTAGCTGGCCTCGCCGGCTTCCTCTGCCAGGCGGAATCAGGTCATAAATATCACCACTTGTCGAGCGGGATATCAATCTGTCCAGGTAGCCCTCACTTCCTGTCTCGGGCCAGATGTTTCTGTTATTTATGTCAAGAAAATGGCATTTACACAAGCGCTCCTAGCTGTTTACAGAAGTTTGGCTCCTCTGACGGAGCTCCTGTGTGCAGCCGGCGCATAACCTGTAGATAATATATGAGCGTGTGCATTTTAAAATGTGCTGCTGCACGCTGGAGAGAATGAGCCCGGGGTGGAGCTGGCAGCGCCGTCTGCAGCCCGACCTCGGTCCCAGGAGGTCCAGGTGCTTTGGTGGACTCAGCCCAGTGGCCGTGGTGTTTGTCGTGGCTGTTGCAGTGATAAAGAGCTTTTGTAGAAGGGGCATGGAGAAGCTGCAGCACCTTAGTCCTGGGGCAATTCTCTGTTGGCCATTCAAATTCTGAGGGTTCTAGGCCATGTCCTCCTCGAGGTTTGTCTTCTGTCTGTCCCTTTGCAGTTGGTGCCAGCGGTTAGCAATGTCAGCCAGGAGTCGGGAAAGACCTTCTGATGGGCAGATGCTCTCTGAAGCCAAAATCAGTGACTTGAGAACTTGACCTTGACTCTGGTCAGTGACCATGACCTTCTTCATTAAACACACATTTTGTCCCAAAGTGGGAAAGATGCAAATGTCACCAAATTTGGAAATAAGATGCAGTATAATTATTGATTCAAGATTATTAAATAGCTATAGGATATGAAGAATTACTTTTATGCAATGAAAGGAGCATAACACAAAGCAGAGATTTCATATAATTCTCTAATTATTAAATATGTTCTCTTTCTATTCATACAGTATTATTTACCTTTTTTCCATAAACTCCTGGCAATTCCGTGGTGATTTAACATCATTGCCTTCATTTAGTTTGATGGCTAAGAAATTAAATTACTTGGATATCTTTGAAAACAAAATAACTTAATCCTTAAGCATCAGTTCTACTCTGAATTTGTCTAATAAATGTGGTGAGTGGGTATGTTTAATTTAACTATAACATTAGAAAATTGGAGAAAATAGTCTTCCAATTTTTTAAACTGTACTTGAAAAAGCTTATGTAATTTTTGTTAGTGGTATTTATCTTAGTTTGGCCATGTGGTATAGCTTCAATTTCGAGTCTACAGCAAGTTGGACCCAAATTGAATAGAGATCAGATTTTGAGCTTGCCGGTGGAACAAATCAGTCTGATTACACAGGATTACATGGTGCATGAATTTTTAAATTAAATAGGTTCTTGCCCTGTTAAATAATGGCAACAGAATTGTTGTGGGGAGTTATTTTCATTCCTTGTATATTTTTATATACAATGTTTCTTTTTGCTTTTATTCATCAACATTCCTTTAGTTAGGGTAACAGTCCAGGATCTCATTTCTTCCTAAGTCTAATCATGTCATGCAAAATTGCAATGTAATTCTGCTGTGTTGTTGTTCCTTTGACTATATTTTATCACATACTCTGGAATGCTCTTTGGTATTTTTAGAAAGTCAAAATTATGTCATTTTACTGGAGCAAATACTCTGGGAGAAGTTCCTTTTTGAAGTCCATGTTAATACTCAACTGATTTCTTTCTC
>JAQZBX010022223.1:0-31726 GCA_029593785.1 Cabassous unicinctus | reverse complement strand
CTGTGATATATTTATGCTGTTTTGATCAGTCATGTATTTAATAATCATAATAACTCATTCCAAAAGAAAATGCTTAACACTATGATCACTATCCAATTTTTAAAAATGTTTAAATTTTAATGTTTGTACACATTTGTCTTGTGGGGAAGTTGGATGATAAACCAAAGACTTTCAAGCATAAACTCTATTATACTAGAAAAAACTTCTGTAGAGGAAATCAAATGGAAATATGAGTTCAAGGAGGAAAAAAGAACAATGTAAAATTTTGCCTGTTAAAAGAAAAAAACTAGTTTATGTATTTTTTTTCCAAAGAAATTAATCACAATAGTAGTTAGATTCCATTACACACATTTAAATGAGTGATGTAACAGTTTTATTTTAAAATGTCAACATTTACATTTTACCAGAAATCCTATCTTTTCAAAGCTCCCTGCTTGCCTGCCTTCAGCTATCTGCCCTAAGCTTTTCTCCTAAGGCACTGAAGCCTTTGAAACGTGACCCAGGAGAATAGATTCAGACCTTGTCCAAGGTGGACGGAAGAGGATTCAGTGGGAATTTTAGTTAGGACCCTGCTAAGTCAAAAACCAATTCATCCAACCAGTCCAGTTTCTATGCATCAGCCAGATCTCTCTCTAGCAATTCACCCATTTCTCCAGGCCTATGTCCTCTGCACCCCCCAACGACCCAATCAATCTGACTCATTCAAGTAAAAGCATGCTCTCCCAACAAAACAACAACAAACATTTAAAACAAGACAAACTCAAAGGCTTCTATTTCCTTTTAGAGTTGGGACTTATTCTCAAAGGTCACTTGGGTGAAAATTTCCCCATAGTTTGAAATTTTCATAAGGAAAATAACACCAGGGATGCCAAACGCCTTCATTTGGGAAGCTGGGGAAGGAAGAGAAGCTGGTGGTCTGGCCGCCCTCTTTATTGGTGGATGCGTGGGAGCTCAGCAGCATGGCAACCCAGAAGAGGCAAGTCGAGAAGCAGGATCTGGAAAGTGGAGATGAGCACGGCTCAGCAAAGTACTTCACACCCACCCACTCAGATAGGTACCATCAATCCCGTTTCTCAGATGAGCAAACTGAGCATCGCAAAGCTACCCCAGGTCACAACTAGAGGTGGCAGTGGTTGGACTAAGTCAAACCACAAGATCTGAAGTGCTGTGACAATGGACTCGAATTTGGGTTTGAATCCACAATTTCCATGTCTTTCTGGTTCTGAGCCTTTCTTCAGTGGTAAAATAGGGATAACCTCGTAGGGTTGCTGTGAAGACCATGAGCCTTGGATGCAAGGGTTGCTGAGAAGATCATGAGCCTTGGATGCAAGGCATGGGACCCACGGTCTGCTACACAGAACGTGCTCAACAAACTGTAATCAAGGCTTTAGTGGGCCTCGAGTGATGGTTCTATTTACCCAGAGGCCCGCATCCCGCGAGGCCTGAGAGAAAGACTCATCCCAGGTGCAGCAGAAGAACTCGGCTCAGTAGCACAAACATCGAGCCCAAGCCAGCCTTGGATTGACCAGCTCCCTCCCCTATGTTTTTGATGTAAGATTTATGTAATCTAAAGCTTCTTTAAAAATAAAAATCTGACTATAGGTAACAATAATATTGTAATATTTTCATCAATTGTACCAAAGCTATCATAACATAGGTAAGTATCATTAATAGGGGGTTATAAGTGGTAGAATATTTTTCTTTTTGGAGTAATAAAATTATTCTAAAATCCATTGTGGTGATGAATGCAAAACTATATGATTAAACTGACAGTCATGAACTGTACAGTGTATGGTGCGTGTGTGTGAATACACCTGTTTAAAAAAATTTTTCAGTGCTACTCAAAGTGATCTATAGGTTCAATATAATCCCTATCAAAGTCACCAGGAATCTAAGTGTAGAAATAGAAAATCCAACCATCATTCATAAGGAAATGAAATACATCAGAACTGCAGTACTCCCTTAGGGTATTATATTTATTTACATCTTGCTTGTTTAGACTGTGAACTGTTTGCAAGGAAACACAGTACCTTATACTCCTCTCCATCCCCAAAAAGTAGTTTAGAATTTGCCTTACAGTATTGCTGAATAAATATTTGTTGAATGACAGAGAAAACAATTGGTTGTGTGAGTTGAACAGATATTTCTAAGTATGGGGGAGAAAGGAGAAGCAGTGAGACAAGAGGAAATCATCTTGAGAGAGGGTAGCTCCATTCATGAGATCCAACTCCAGAGGAGACAGATTGGAGACATAACATATTTTAGTGTATCCAGAATCTTTCTCCAGAATCCTCAAAAGGAAAATCATTATGGGAAACCTGGCAATACTAGAGCCCCCACCTAAAGAGAGGTGACCTCCTCCTGGGATGTAGGTATATGCAGGGATAAGAAATGAACATGAAGCTCCAAAGCTGTCTCAAGGGACAAAACTGGCACAAGTTTGCATTGTGCATTCCTTTCTTACCTCCAGAGAAGTAAATATCTCAGGTGTATTGACATAAGAGAATACTTCATTAATGCAGCTCATGAGAATGGAAACCCTAATTGCTCGGAAACTCTAACTGCTTCCCCTTCACTATATCAAGTCTATATTGCTAATCTCTGTGAAGAGAAAATACAATTTTGTCTTCTAAAGACTTTGTGAGTGGTTCCATCTCCCTTTAAATCCTGGGAACAGAGCTTCCAACTTCATCCATCATTCAAGGAAGAATCTACATTGGTCAACTTGGACTCTGCCTTGATAATTTCAGGGTAAGTGACAGAATCTGCCCAGGTGCTGGGCGAATGTATTTCAGCTCCATGGACCCCTGTTATTGGTAGTAGTTTTAAGGGCATCAACAGGTTATGACCATAGAGAATACTTAAAATATGAAGTCCTGCCTTCTTAAAAACTCTGAGTGGAAATAGAAAGTAGATAAACTAAAATTTATTCTTTTTCCATACTGTCTCCTCTGGCCTCTCACTCTTCATTTTTCCCTTTCTCAGCAGTGTTTTTCCTTGTTTCACTCATTTTTTCACTACAATTGTTGAAAGTATCTGTTTAACCACATTCATTCATTTTTCCTAAGTCATTCAACAAATGTTTAGTCATCAATTACTTCATGATGAGCTCTAAATATTATTTTGTGAATAAAGAAATGAGTAAGACTTTGTTCCTCACATTAAGGAAATTACATCCAAATGGGGTAATAGACATAGATTGAGTATATCCAATATCCTGAGGTGGCTCTGAAATCCTGGTGAAGTGGATTGAAAAGAATGGAGTCCTGTGGAAGTTGTGAAGGCTTCACAAGGAAGCTTTAACTTGTACTGAGCCTTGAAGGAGGAATTGTAGTAATTTCAGGAGGAGAAAAGGAGAGAAGCACTCCAAGAAGAAATGACAGGGACACAAATGTGGTGAGGTTTTAAAAATAGTTCTTAATATCTGATGAAAAATGAGGGGCAGACATTTGAAAGGGTAACATGAGCCTGGCCCGGCTTGCAGCAGCCATATAAGAAAGATCCTTGTGTTTTGCCCTCAAGAGGGGTATTTATGTTTGGTGTTATTGGAGAGTCAGTGCTGGCTTATAGAAGGGGAAGCTCATGAAAACTCTTGCCCTTAGGAAAGCTCACTATGGGTCAATGTGAGTATTGCTGTTGATGATGAAGGATGGAAATAGCACAATGGATGTGGGGAAGGTTGTAGAGTAAATCTGTGTGTGGTTGAATCATAATGTATAAAATATTGGCTATTAATACTAAGCACAATGTCAGATATTTTATAATCATTATTTAATTCTTTCAATTACTCTATAAAATCAGTTTCATTATTCTGATCCAAGGGATGAAGAATGTGAGACTTACAACAAGGTGATATTCTGGTGCAAGGCATATAATTGTGTCTGGATTGTATCTCGGATGTTCCTAGGATTTTGCATGTCACTAACAATTTTAAATCTTAATATATTAGAGAAGGATAAGATTTACTGAAAAATGGCATGGAGTTTAGAGATAGTTTCTAATAACCTCTCACCCCCTTTCCCCTGTTCTTAACATCTGCCATCCAAAATAACACCTTATATTTATTTGTCATAAATACTTAGTCCTTTTGTTACAGCTTTGAGGACTGGAGATCAGGTATATTGTAAAGTAACCCTCAGAATTTCTTATGTTCTTCTCATGACTAAACTAGGTTTACAGGTTTTTGGAGGAAGATACTGGAGATAAAGTGCCATTTCATCATATCATATCCAGGATGCATCCTATCAACGTGACTTATCATTGTTGATGTTGATTTTTATCAACAATGTTTTGAGGTCCTCCACAATAAAGTTCCTCATTTCTCTGCCTTTCCTTTATATCACCTTGGGAAAGAGTCATGAGAGCGTTTTCAAGAGTGAGATTTATGCTCCATGGGCTTGAGAGAGCAATAGCCACATAAATTATTGAAGTCTTCTGCATGAGAGATTTGTCTCTTCTTATTTACTTAATCAAAAAAAATTTTTGTATCAGGATGGATTCATGAAATTACTTTCATACTTTGGGTTGTGAAGCAATACTACTTTATTGTTCAATTTGTTCTACTTGTGGCCATGGGAGCTCTTTCAGCTGCACTCTGTATCTCTTTACTATGATCCTATCATTGAGGGGTTTATTTTAGTACCTATTTACTCTTTGGTACTACAAGGTGTGCCAAGTGCTTCTTGCATATTTCTGTCCTAGAGTCAGCAATTTCTCCAAGAAGACACTTATGGAGATTGGTGTTAAATTCTAAGGTCTGAGCACTATTCGTGATACTTGCTACTGGGGACACTAGGCCCTCTCTGCAGAGAGTATAAGGAAAGACGTGTGTATACTAAGCTTATACATATGCATGTCTAGAAATATGTCTGCATACAGCCCTCTGCATTTATATTTACCTACACATGAGTTCATACTCTTGTGTCTAACTCTAAACCATTATCACATAGAACATTCTAACCTCCTCCCCTTGCTTCTCTGTAAGCACTCACTTTATAGTGAGAAATATATTCCCTCATTTGCCATCTGTCTATGAATTTCTTGATTCTAGTGTACTTATATAGAATTATTAGAATTGTTAATCCATACATGGTGGAATGCTCCTTTACTAGGTACTACTTCACTTATGCACAGTTTCTTTTGACTTCATTTTACAGTGTCCAATATTACTTTTTCATCACCTTTGTCTTCAGCCCCTCTTGTCAGGGCAAATTATACATTTTTATATAGTTCGTTAGATTTGCAACATTGTCATTCTACATGACATTCCCTTCACCTTGTAAATGATATTTTACTTGCATACATAATGTTCATTCTTTGTGTTTTCAAGTGCAATGGGTTTTAACAAATTATAATATCACATGTCTACAATTATACAATACACAGAATAGAATCATTGCTATAAAAATTCCTCTGTGCTTTACCTATTCAACCTTTCTTCTCTATCCTCAGTCCTCTAGCAACTTCTGGCATCCTATTGTCTCATGGTTTAGCCTTATCCAGAAGGTCATATAATTGATGTTAACATATGCAGCATTTTAAAACTGGTTTCTTGTAAATAGCAATAATCACATAAGGTTAGTCCATATATATTTTGCCTGGATGGAACATTTCTTTTCATCTCAGCAATGTTCCATTGTATAGACACAGCACAGTGAGTTCACCTATTAACCTATTGAACAACATCTTGTTGTTTTCAGATTTGGAGACGACAAAAAGAGCCACTGTAAACATTCACGTGTGGGTTTTGCGTGGACTCAAGTTTTCATATCAGCCACATATATAGCTAAAAGCACAATTGCAGGATTGTATGGTAAGACTATGTTTAGTTTTACTAGAAACTGCTAATCTGTCTTCTGGCTGAACCATTTTGTGTTCTCACTAATAATGAGTAAGAGACGTACTCTTGCACATACTCAACATCCATTGGTATTGTCAGTATTTAGGTTTTGATCTATTATAATAATCATGTGATGATATATCATTGTGGTTTTTATTTTGCAATTCCCAAACAACAAATGATGTTGCAGTTATTAAAAATTTTTATTTATTCATTTATTCATTTACTTATTTTAGTTTTGAAATTTTAAATAGATTTAGATTACATAAAAGTTACATAACAATACAGGGGGTTCCCATATGCCCCACCCCTTCGCCCTCCCACTTTTTCCCATATTAACAACATCTTTCATTAGCATGGGACGTTTGTTACAATTGATAAACACATATTGAAGTGTTGCTACTGAACGTGGACTATAGTTTTCATTATACTTAACAGTCTGTCCTGCACTATTTTAGATTATGACAAAATGTATAATGGTCTGTATCCATCATTGCAATGTCATGCAGGACAATTCCAATATCTTGAAAATGCTCCCATGTTACACCTACTCTTCCCTCTCCCTCCACTCATAATCTCTGTTGGCCACTGTCTCCCTGTCAATGATAAAAGTTCTTCCATTGATAGAATAATAATGTCTATAATAGAATAATAATAAATCCATGGTTCATTCCCAAATTTTGAGGATTTTGGGATTGTGATGTCAACTCTGTTTTCAATTGAGAAGGGTCTTAGATCCCATGGGGCAAATGGATGGAACTATCTTGCTTCCAGTTGCAGACTCTGTTCCTTGTGTTAGACATTGTCCACCATCATCTCCTTGTTAGTTGTCCTGGATGAATCCAATGAACTGGAGAGTAGGTGTTGAAATTCTACTTAGATTCAGAGCTCAGCCAGCATATGAACAGACCAAAGATTTAAGACTCTGGGACATATATTTAACAGGTATAGTGCTAATTATAGTTTCAAATACAAGGGACAGAAGAGCCTTGTGTTGCGAAGCTATGAATGAGTCTAACTCTTTTACACTGGAGATCATAAATTCCAAAGTAACACCTACTGACAGGGTGCTGAATTCCTGAGATTCTCTGCCCACTTATACTGTCTAGATGTCTCTAAAGCCATCAGGATCCTTGCTGTTTGATGCACTGTTCACTGTGGCAATCCATGAGATCCTGCTGAGCCGTGCATAAGCTTAACCTCTGGAACGACCTCCCAACTCACCTTGAAATTTCTTAGTCAAAAAAACTCAGTTGTATTTAATATTTCTCCCTTTTGGTCAAGGTCTTTTTCCAGATGTATTTCTAGTTGGCACTTGGTAATAATACCTAGGTGCCAGCGGGTTTGAGCTTCTTTTTGTATGCTTATTTGGGAAGTGTCTATCTTCTTAAGATCGAATTCTGCTCAGATCTTTTGCCCATTTCAAAATTCAGCATTTGCTTTCTTATTTTGTGGTGTGAAAGATAATTTTTACATTTGTATACAAATTATTCATCAGAAGTGTTTTGTAAATATTTTCTCCATATGTTTAAATTTTTTTTCAACCCCTTATCAATGCGTTTCACAGAGCAGAAATTTTATATTTGAATAAAAACTAATGTAAATTTTAATCTCTCATGGGTCATGCTTTGGATATTATATCAAAAATTCATTATTATAACACAGGCCCCTAGATTTTCTTTATGTTTTAGTCTAGCATTTTTACAATTCATTTAATTTAAAGCATATTATAGAGTCTGTGCCTAAGTTCCTTTTTTGTTTGGGATGATTGCATCTTATTGTTGCAGCTCCATTTGTTGAGAAGATCATACTTTCTACACAAAATTGCTCTTGTCTTCTGTGAAACATCAGTGGACACCATTTGTGTGGGTTTCCTACTTCATCAATAGGATTTTGTTTAATTATTGTGGTTTTTATAGTAAATGTCACAACAAGGTAATATGGTTCCTACAACTTTCTTCTTCTCCTTTACTATTTTGTCACAGGGTACAAAAAGACTGGTCATAATGTTTGTTGATTAAAATAAAGTCAGAGAATTTGTAATGGAAAATATTGCCTTGGCAAAGTGTTTTTTATTATGGACAAGGATTTCTAGTCAGCAAAATTTTTAAGTAGAACCAGGAACATATGTTTTCCTTGACATTTTCAGATAAGGTCACTAGATCTATATAAAATCAATAAAAATCTTAATGTGTTTACAATACAAATCATACTATTTATTATATTTTTCCGAACACTGCTTGTGGCTAAAATTGCATTGCTCTGATATTTTTTCCAGGAAATTCATCATCTACATGGGAACTGAAAACCAAACATACGTTTTAGAAGTTTTCCTCCTGGGTATCTCAGAAGATACAGAAGTGCAGCCCTTCCGCTTTGAGCTGTTCCTGTCCATGTACCTGGTCACTTTCATTGGGAACCTGCTCATCATCCTGGCCATCATCTTGGACTCCCACCTCCAAACACCCATGCATTTCTTCCTCTGTAATCTGTCTTTTTCATATATCTGTTTCACCTCCACCACTGTACCAAAGATGCTGCTGAATATCCAGAGAGAAAGCAAAATCATAACTTTTGAAAACTGCCCCGTCAGATGTATTTTTATGTGCTTTTTGCTCACTTAGACAACTTCCTCTTGGCTGTCATGGCCTATGACCACTTTATAGCCATCTGCTATCCCCTGCACTACATGGTCATCATGAAACCCCGGGTCTGTGGCCTCCTGCTGCTGGCATTCTGGTTATTGAGTGTTCTGGATGCCCTTTTACAATGCTTAATGGTTTTGCAATTATCTTTTTGTACAGAGTTGGAAATCTCCCACTTTTTCTGTGAACTTAATCAGGTAGTCCGAATTGCTTGTTCTGACAACTTTCTCAATGACCTTGTGCTGTATTTTGCATCTGGACTTCTGGGTGTTATTCCACTCATTGGGATCATTTTCTCCTATTTTAAGATTGTATCCTCCATTTTGAGAATATCAATAGCTGAGGGCAAGTGTAAATCATTTTCTACTTGTGGGTCTCACCTCTCAGTAGTGACCTTGTTTTATGGTACAAGTCTTGGAGTGTATCTTAGCTCTGCCGCTACCCAAAACTCAAGGGCTAGTGCAATAGCCTCAGTGATGTACACGGTGGTCACTCCCATGATGACCCCCTTTATCTACAGTCTTAGAAACAAGGACATAAAACAGGCCTTTAAAAAGCTGAGAAACAGTCTCTCTATAAAAGGTTTCTTTCTCTCAACTTTAGAAAAGTGCTCATAATTGACAGAGGTCAAACACTGGGAGATCTAATTCTAGATTTTTTATAAGTGTATAGAAAGATAACCTGTTATTTACCTAATATCAAAATTCTATTTATTTAATTTTTGTATATCAAGGTCACCTGTTTCTTCTGTGTTATTTTACATCACGTGATCTCTCTTATTGTATTCCTTGGAATCAGTATTGAAGGCAGAAACTGCTGCCTGGATTTTCATCAATAAAATATTTAATACAGGTAATTATGTATATATAAAATTATAGCAGGATCTGGGCTGCTGAAGGTGTACTGCAGTGACTCCCAGATGAAAGCAAGTGCTTCATTTATACGATTTTGGTGAAAAATTATCTCACATATTAAAGGCTGTGTACCAGCTACTAGGTTTTTGTTCATTGACTCCAAAAGAGGTCACCTCCTGAACTGGAGACATTGCCTGACTGGTTGACAATAATCCATATTACATCTCTGATATGCTCCTTTTTCCTGCACACTCCCAGTCACAAATTAAGTGAAGTTGTAATCAACAACACAATCCCTGATTTTGTAAGCATTGATGGTCTCAATAATTTCTGTGATTCTTCCCGTGATGTAAGGTTGTCTCTGTAAAAATTACTTTCATAGTTAAGGACATTTTCACGAACTTTCTTTCAGCAATTTCTAAAATAATAATGCACATTTATAGGTCATTCAAACATGGTGTTTTCCCCATTTCCTACTGTATCTTTTTCAAATAAAAAACCCAAATAGTAGGACACAATTACAGGTGTTTATGTAGGCCTATTGTGTTCTTTGTGAGGTACATTAAGGTGAATGCTTCATTCATCACCTGATTCCTGGGCCATTACTACAAACAGGAAACCAGAGTGGCATTTTGTAATTAGTGATTTCTCTAAGCTATTGGTCATTTTTGAAAATAATTGATTATTTATTTGCATTCACTTTACATTCTTTGGGAAAGCTGTGAAATTATTTTCATTTTGTAATTTATTAATGCACAGGTTCAAAATCTGATGTCGGGCATATGACAGAATTGTAATTTTCATGGAAAGATATTTCATTCATAAAGTTTTATAAAATTTCTCTGATTTGATTACACAATAATCTGAGAATTAAAAATCCTCAAGTTGTCATTTCTTTTTGGAAGTCTTTCCAGTGCAAGTAAGAGCCCCACCTCACTCCACACTCCTTGCATTATGTTTCCCAGCAAAATCATTTATCACATAAACCAGTCAGTTCTTCAAAATATTTCCTAGGTACTATCTTTAGAGGTTAATGCAAACAATATATTCTGAATCAGTATTTCCAAGCTATACATACACAATCATATACACATAGCCAGTGGAAATAGTGTTATTGGTATTCTCACTCCCAACAATTTGATATATCAATTCCCAGATTCATATCCTGAGAGACTATGCTTTTGCAATCAGTTCTTGTACAAAATAGTTTACATGTATGGCTTCTTTTCAAGCAGAAATCTCTTTCCAAATAAAAGCTTTTTAATAATTTTGACTTTAGTCCATTTTTTTGTTCTTAGGTCAGTAAAAAGAATTTATTTAGGAAATGGGGGAAAGAACAGAGCTTGCTGAGAAATGGGACAGAAAGACAGAAATACACACCAAGACTTGGTTCGGGCCCCTCTAGGCAGAGAAAGCAGGCTCTGCCTTGTGTGACTACCTTTAAATTGTTAATTATTCCACCCCCTTGCTAATGATAAGGGGATGGACCCCAGTTGTTATTGGTTACCCCACCTATGGTGGGGGCCAATGGTGAGGCCTGATTGAAATATCCGGAGCCAAGGGGAGATCCTGGAAACAGAAACTGGGACCTCAAGGTTAAACTGAAGGTCCCAGTGAGGTCTTGCAGCCATGTTGTCTGCTAGCCATCTGGTTTTCCAGCCATGTTTTCTGTCAGCCATGTTGTGGGTTATCTTCTCCTCCATTATCCTGTACTAACCTGCCTCAGCGGGTGATATCTGCCAGACTTCAGCCTTCCCCTCTGGGCTTCCTCTTCCTCTTGAGGCTCTATGGGCTCAGCTTCTTCCCAAAATCAGGTTCAGGCTGGCATAGGGCTTGTCTCTAATTCGTGGCTCTCTTCCCAAGGTCAGCTGTAGGGTATCAGACAAATGGTCCATCTCTCCCCAGGGCTTTAGCTGTCTGAGCCCTCTCCTTTTTGTCATATTGCAGGATAAAAAATGACAAAGTTCTCTCCTCTAGTGTGTCTTCTTCATTTAGTGTCCATTTATATCAGACAAAATAATAGGGTGGGGATTCAAACTGACACAAGCCCACTGATGTAGTCAAATAAAAAAAGGCTTTACTCAGTCTTATCCAGTAATCTAATCAAAGGCCCCTCAAATGAATCCAATATAACCAAAGGGTATCACACCCCAAAGAATAGATGAGTTTACAAACATAATCTTTCTCTTTTTGGGATTCATAAAATAATCTCAAACTGCCACAAGTATACACCTAGAAGTAGGATTTGTGGGTAATTAGTAATTCTATGCTTAACTTTTAGAGGAACTGCCAAACTTTCTTTCAGAGTAGATGCACTATTTTACATTCCCACTAAAAATGAATGAGTGCTCCTATTCCTCTACAACCTCTCCAGTAATTTTCAGTAATTTTAATTGGATAGTTTGTATTTTTGTTGTTGATGGTTTTCTTTATATATTTTGGTATTAAACCCTTATCAGTTACATGGTTCCCAAATATTTTCTTTCATTCTATAGTTTCTATTTCTACTGTGATGATAAATTCTCTTCATGTAAAAAGTTTTCAATTTTGATGTGGTCTCATTTATCTGTTTTTCTCTATTTTTACTAGTGCTTTATGTGTGAAGTCTAGGAAACCATTGCTAACACAATGTCCTGAACATGCTACCCTACATTTTCTTCTAGGAATTTATAGTTTGGTTCTTATACTGAGGTCTTCTTGGAACCATTTTGAGGTAATGTTTGCTTATGGTATGAGGTAGGGGTCCACCTTCATTCTTTTGCATTTGGATATCCAGTTTTCTCACCAGCATTTGCTCCCCATTGAGTGTACTTGGTAAACTTATCAAAATCAGTTGTCCATAGATGAAAGGATCTGTTTCTAAACTCTCAGTTCAATTCCATTGGTATTTACATCTGTACTTGAGCTATCACTATGCTGTTTTGCTTTTTTTTTTTTTTTTTTTTTTTTTTTTTCAGATTTATTCTAGCACTTTATTTTTTTTATTTATTTTTAAAAGATAATTAGATTGCTTAAATGTTTCATAAAAAATATAGGGGATTCCAATATGCCTCACTCCCTACCCCTCCCACACTTCCCCACATTAACAACATCCTTCATTGGTGTGGTATATTTGTCACAATTGATGAACACATATTGGAGTATTGCCACTAAGTGTGGATTATGGTTTACTTTATAATTTAAACTCTGTCCCACACAATTTTGTAAGTTATGACAAGATATATATGACTGTCATTGCAATATCATTCAGGACAATTCCAATGTCCTGAAAATGCCCTCATATTACAGTTATTTTTCTCTCTCCCTCCCCTCAGAATCTTTGGAGGCCACTGTCTCTACATCAATGATAAAAGATCTTCCTTGCTAGAATAACAATAAGTGTACAGTAGAATAATCATAAGTCTACTCTAGTCTATTGTTCATGTCCCAGTCCTGAGGATTCTGGGATGCTGTTGCCTACTCAACCTCTAATTGTGAGGGGGGTTTCGATCCCATGGGACAGATGGATGGGACTATCTTGCTTGCACTTGTAGACTCTCTCTATTCCTTGGGATGATCATGGTCCATCATCATTTCCTTCTTAGTTGTCCTGGGTGAGTCCAAAGAACTGGAGAGTTGGTATTGTAACTCTTTTGAGATTCAGGGCCTGACTGGCAAATGGAAAGCCCAAAGATTTAAGTCTCTTGGACATAAACCTATCAACTCTAGGAGTAACTATAGGTTCATATAGAAGGGGCAGAAGAGCCATGTGTAGGGAAACCATGATTGAATCCAACTCTGTCACACTGGGGAGCATACCTTCCTGTTTTAAATATTGTGATTTTGTAGTAAGTTTTACAAACAGGAAGAGTGAGTTCTTCAACTTTGGTCTTTTTTTTTCAAAATGGATTTGACTGTTTGAGACCCCTATCCTTTCCATGTGAATTTAATGATTGGCTTTTCCATCCCAGAAGGCTGTTGGATATTTTAATGGGATTGTGTGGAATGTGTAAATTGCTTGGGGAAAAATTGACAGCTTAACAATATTTAGTCTTCCATTCCATGAATGTATAATGTCTTTCCATTTATTTAAGTCTTCTTTGTTTTCTTTTATCTAGCAATTTTGTAATTTTCCATGTATAAGTCCTTTACATCCTTTGTTAGATGTATTTCTAGGTATTTGACTTTTAGTTGCTATTGTAAGTGCATTTTTCCCTCCATTTCCTCTTCAGTTTGTTTATTATTAGTGGAGACAAATACAGGTGATTTGGGATAGTTATTATGTACCTGCCACTTTGTTAAATTTATTTACTAGTTGTAGTATCTTTTTTTGGGATTTTTTTCAGGATTTTCTATACATAAAATCAAATCATTAATAAATTGTGAAAATTTTACTTCTTCCTATTCAAGTTGGATGCTTTTCTTACTAACTATTCTGGCAACTTAAACTTCCAGTACAATGTTTAATAACTGTGGTGTTAATGTCATCCTTGTCTTTTTCCAGATCTTGAACATAAAGCTTTCAGTCTTTCACAATTGAATATGATGAATGACCTTTAATATGTTGAGAAAGGTTCCTTCTATTCTTGGTTTTCTAAGTATTTATATTAATAATTGTCAAATGCCTTTTCTCCATCAATTGAGATGATCATGTGGGTTTTTTTCCTTTGTTCTCTTGATGTAGTGTATTACATTGATTGATTTTTTTATCTTGAACCACCCTTGCATAACTGGCATAAATTCCACTTGAAATTTTTATATAATTCTTATCAAGTGCTTTTTAATTCTGTTTGCTAGTATTTTGTTTAGGATTTTTGCTTCTATATTCATAAGAGCTTGGGTCTGTAATATTCTTTCCTTGTGGTTTCTTTATCTGGATTTGGTATTAGGATGATGCTGGCTTCATGAAGTGTTTAGAGAGTCTTCCCTCCTCATCAATTCTTTGGAACAGTTTGAGCAGAATTGGTGTTAATTTTTCTTAGAATGTTTGGTAAATTTCACCAATGAAGTCATCTGCTCCTGAGCTTTGTTTTTGGGAGGGAAAGATTTCTGATTACTAATTCAATCTCTTTACTATTTATTGGTTTATTGAGATATTTTATTTCTTCTTGAGTCAATGCAGATAGTTTATATGTTTCTAGGAATTTTAACATTACATCTAGGTTATCTAATTTGTATACAGTTGTATGACATAGGATTCTCCTATCATTCTTTTTATTACTGAAGGGCCAGTAGAAACTATCCCCCTTTTTTCTGATTTTTGTTAAAGTGTTTCTCTTTTATTCTTTGTCAGTCTAGCTAAATATTTGTCAATTGTATTAATCTTTTCAAAGAACCAACTTTTGTTTTTGTTGATTCTAATTTTTAAATTCTCTAATTTATCTCTGCTCTAATCTGTTATTTACTGCCTTCTGTTCTTTGGTTTTAGTTTGCTTTTCTTTTTCTTAATCCTCAAGTTGTGAGATTAAGTACCTAATTTAAGATAGGTCTTTTTTAATGTAAAAACTTAGAGCTATAAATTTCCCTTTCTGCACTGTGTTTTTTACATCCCATAAGTTTTGGTATTTTGTGTGTTCATTTCATTCACCTCAAGATATTTCCTAATTTCTCTTGTCATTTTTTTTCTTTTACCCATTGGTTGTTAAAGAGAGTAAAATTTATTTCCCACATATTTGTGAATTTTCAAGTTAATGATTTTTTGCTTCTTACACTGTAGTCAAAGGTAATTCAAATGTTAATGGTGTAAAGTCTCCTGTCAAAAGAGAGCTTGAGTAGCTATACTAGCATCAGATTAAGTCAAAACTGTTATGAAGGACAAGGAAGGCCACTATATACTTATAAAGGGGTCATTTCTATAAGAAGACATAACAGTGATAAGTTTATTTGCACCTAGTGGCAGAACACCAAAATGAAGGAGAAATAGATTGTTCTACATAAATAGTAGGAAACTTTAATACATGACTTTCAATACTGCACAGAACATCTGGACAGAAGATTGATATGAAAATAGAAGACATGGAAAATACTAAAAGGAACTAGACCCAACAGACATATATAGAGCACTTCACTCCACAGCAGGAAAATACACATTCTTCTCTAGTGAACATGGATCATTCTCTAGGATAGACCATGTGTTAAGTAAGGAAATAAATCTCCATAAATTAAAAAATACTGAAATCATGCAAACGTGTCCCTTTTTTGAGCATTCTATCCCATTCTTACAGGTAATAGCTTCTTCTTATCTTCTAATTTCTATATCAGATAGAGTTATCCACTGCATAGTAGTTAATCTCCTGCATCTATTTAATAATATACTTTATTCAACTTTCCCTGTTAAAATTAGTATGTAGTTCCATCTCCAAAATATCTTCCGATTTATACAATATTAAAACTGAAATTAAATTATAATTTATTTAAGATAAAGTTTTTTTTCCAAAGTTTGGAATTTTAAATATATGATTTTGCATTCTGGTGTTTAATGGGTTTTGAGCTATCATTTTATATCAGGAAAAAATGGAAAATGGATTTCAATTACTGTAGACTTTTCCACCATGTAGCCCTGTCTTTATATAGCATTATGACATTTTTATCTTTTATTTTTAAACTATTTACCTAAAACATATATGTTTTAATGTTTTGGGTTGCATCCTTCATTAAATGTGTTTTTTCAAAGAAACATCTTTTTAACTTTTAAGTCAAAGTGATATCCGTCCTTTACAATTCAGTGAGGCAAATTTTTCCTTTCCTAGGATTTGCAAAATAAAGCAGGAAGACTCCTTTTTATCTGTCAGACTATAACCAAGCCTCATGCTTTAGTTTACGCAATGAAACCAAAACAATGTACTACTTAAATTAAAAAGATTAAAATATAATAAAATAAATACCAGTATAGTTTATACAACCTGGCTATTTGGGGGTTTATTTGGTACCAATTCCTGACACAAATTTTCTATTCATCTCCTTCAGTCTGGTACTACTTAAGTATATTTATAACATAAAAGAAATGGTTGAAGGTAATTCAAATACCACAGGTGAATGCATTTCAAGATATTTAGGAAATATGAGTTTAAATTCCTCAGACAGATAGAGTAATGCAAACAATGAATGTTCAGCAAGAAATGAATGTTCTGTTATTTTCTGGGTTTAAGATACTAAGAATTGTTGGAATCTGCCTAAATATCCCCATTATGTTTTATCAAAATCCTACTCTTTCTTCATCATTGCCATTAATTGAAAAACAAGTTAGCAAGACTGAATAAAATTTGCAATGCAATTATGCCACACACAGGACAAGAAATTATGTGGTCTTCATAGCATCAGTTTGTGACTATAAAAATAAAGGATTATTTAAGTGATGCACAGCAATTCTGGCTTCCTACATTTGGCTTGAGCTTGGAATTTAAAGTCCTAAGATTATCATTTTCTTCCTTAAGAGGAGTCAGAAAAACCTAAGTCCCTCATTCTTGTTAGCTGTGCCAATCAGGATTCACCTTGGAAACAGCCGTTTAATGTATCCAGGGATTAAGAGCTTTAAAATATAAGAAGGACTTGGGGAAGCAAACGGTGAGAGATCCACAAGAAGCTCTGAAATCGGCTCTTAAGGTTTTGGTGGGAAGTTACAGCAATTCTGAGGGATTCCAGTAAATGTGCACCAATAATCATCGTGGTAAACATGAAACAGGTGTTTCTCTAAAGCTTTCTGGGAAGTGTTACTAAACCTTACATTTGTCCACATGTCTGACTCTAAACACCAGCAGAGAAAAATGTGTTTTTTAATTTTTTTGCCCTTATCTTGCTCCTTCAAAACTGTTATTAATAAGCTGTAACCCAGAAACATATGGGAAAGGGGACTTTGGGATATGTGGATCTTCCTCTCTCTTCTGGGATGTAGCAGTTAATTTAGTAGCAGGTAATAGTGATTCCAAGTTGCTAATACTCAATCCCACACTGAAATCATCCAGTCTGGATCCACAGGTGATTAAAATCCATGTTCTTAAACACAATGTTTCATTGCCTCTTGGTATATGGGTTATAAATGAACAAATTTCCTCCTTTTAAATTTAGACTTATCAATTTAAATTCCATTGGAATCTTTTGCATCCTTATTAAAAAATAATAAACATGTGAGGAGTTCATAAAGCCTCAAATAAATAAGCTTCCTACCATAACAGAGTATTTTGACCATAAGTTCACCATATTCATTTAGTTATTCCTTCTGAAGATTTCAGAAATATATATTTATTCCTGCTAATTTTCTATAAATGTTGTCTGTAGAGACCATCAAAAGATGCATCATTTTGTCAGTAGAGTCTACTGGGATCTTTTATTATTATATATATAATGGCATTATATGTATTTTTAAAAAACCTCTTTTGTATGATAATCATACATTTTGGCTGGGGCCGTGCTGATCTTCATCTAAGAGGAAGCCATGTGAAATCATAATCTGTACTTGAATATTAATATCTAATATGTTCATTTTAAACTCTGCATTTACAACTTATGAGTTAACAATGAATAGAATATTTTGCATTTTCATATTAACCCATTCTATAATTTTCAGTCCTACATCAGTGAGCCAGAGGTGTACAAATAAGCAGAAAAAGTATTTCATTTAGTATTCTGTAGTCATGTGAATTCAAAGGATGCCTTCTGCTTCATTTTCCTCTGAAAATTTCTCATGGATGCAGAAAGAGATATGGATAACTAGCTATCTTTTCCCACAGGCGACTTGTTAATAACATTGTACTCAGTGCCAGCTTAGATGTCATCATGACATCTAAGATGTCATCATGACTCAATTCTAATTTGGAAGATTTCCCCCAGATTCCTGTGATTTGCCAGGAAATAGCACTCATTCCCAAGGGACATCTAGATTAAATTACAGGAACAGATGGCAAGGAAGTTCTCCAATTCTCTGACTTCTCAGGGCTCTGCATTGGGAAACTTTCATTTATTCACAGATGGAACCACTGAGCTTTAGCAGAATGCATTACAGTAATTCTCAAATGAAAGTGTTCCTTTTTGGTACAGTATGACTCCATAAACAAATTCATCTAATTCTACTACCAGAGAAAATTCAACATACCAAGTTGAAATCATATCAGTAATTTGCTGGAGGGCTGCAACTTCTACAAAAAAGACAAAAATTGAATTGGTTTCTCTCTTTCCATTTAGTTTTCCTTGAGATTTCCATACTTTCAGAACACTAATAGTATCATTAACTACTAAAATTTGCAATCAATAATACATTCAGAAAAATAAATATTAAAATATTAGTGGTGATAGTAGGATTCTTCATTCTTCATCTTGCTCAAAATTTAGTGCGAATGTTAAAAGAGATTATCAAAAAGTATGGCACTGGAATACTTGGATTTCAAATCAGCATATGTGTTATTTATTACCATGTTAAGAATATATCCACATAATCCTATTCAAACGACCTTTTAATTCAAATTGGAATCTTGATTATATCAAGTACGTTTTTGATATCTATTGACATATTTATTAACTCACTTGACTCACTCATAAAAATTATCATAATAACATTTTAAATTTCAGAATATATTTCTGTTTTGGACTATGTAATTTGTAGTCTCAAAATAACATTATATTATGATTCTATGTATATAAGTTTACATTATTGTATTAAATTTTATAATATCCAATTTTGATCTTTCTATACAAACTTTGAAATCAGTATTATCAAAATTTTATAAAATATATTTTGAGATAATTTTTTGTTATTTTTCCCCATCTGCCAACAGCACCCCCACAAACAGCTCTATTCAATAACTAACATTTTTGTAATTTTAAATTTATTTTTCCAAGTATATTTAACATTTCTTTGTAATAAGATATTTTTTCTTTCCTCTAAGTTTTGTTGTATCAGTTGGGAGAAAATTGGTATCATTTATTCCCTATATGTGTGGTAGAACAAATGATTGAAGTCTTTTGGACTTGGTGCTTTCTTTTAAAGGAGTTTATTAATTATTGATGCAATTTCTTTAATATACAAATGATTATTTAAATTTTCAATTTCTTTTTGTGTGAGATTTGGTTATTTATTTCTCAAGAATTCAGTTTATTTCATGTAAGTTTTCAACTTCAAGGCTATATTAGGGTTCTCTAGGGAAACAGAACTAACAAGAGGTATCTGTAAAAATTATGAGATTTTATAAAATTGTCTCACTTAACCATAAGAATGCACAAGTCCAAATTCCACAGGGCATGTTTCAGGTGGGGAAATTCAGTAAAGGTCCTGGATGAGTTCCCCAAGAGTAACTGGATGTATAGATGAGAATTCTCTGTTCTGACTGTTAAAATCACTTTTCCAATTAAAGCTTTCAACTGATTGCATGAGACCTTTCTCATTGCAGAAGGTAATCTCCTTAGTTGACTGTAGATATAATCAGCCATAGATGCAATTAACTCACTGATGATTTAGGTCTACAAAATGACCTAACAATACAATTTGGCTGGTGTTTGAAGAAACAACTGGAAATCATTATGTGACTAAGCTGGCACATGAGCCTAACCATCACAAAGGCATGGAGCCTTATACTTTTACTACGCTTTAAATATCTATGGATAAGTAATGATAACCCTCTTCCTTTCTAATATTATACTAATGTGCCTTCTTTCTTTTTTTCATTCTTAATGTTAGCAGAGGTTTCTTTCCTATTTTTTTTTTTTGCTTCAAAGTACCAGCTTTTTTAACCTTTACAATTGTTTTTATTTTATTAATTTTTTAATGTTATTTTTACAGAAGCTTTAGATTACATAAAAGACACATCAAAACTAAAGGGGAATTCCCATACACCCGACATCCTCCCCCTCCCACACTTTTCCTCATTAACAACATCTTCGATTAGTGTGGTACATTTGTTACAAGTGATGTACACATAGTAAAGCATTACTACTAACCATGGTTAATAGTTTATTACAGTTATACTTTGCACTGCACTTTTTTTTAGAAGTTTTGACAAAATGTGTAATGGCTTGTATCCATCATTGCAATGCCACTCAGAACAATTCCAGTGTCCCAAAAATGCCCCATCTTATAGCTATTCTTCCTTCTCTTTCCCCTCAGAATCTCTGGTGGCTACTGCCTCTATATCAATGTTACAAGTTCTTCCCTTGTTAGAATAAGAAGTATACTTTAGTCTTTAATTACATTCCCAGCTTATGTTTTTCATTCTTCAGTCTTGAGGATATTAGGATGGTGGTGCCACTCCATTTCTGAATGAGAAGGGGGCTTAGATTCCATGGGGCAAATGGATGGAACTGTGTTACTTGCAGTTGTAGAAACTCTGTTCCTTTAGGATGTGTGTTGTCCATTATCATCATTTTGTTAGTTTTCCTGGGCAAGTCCAATGAACTAGAGAGAGGGTGTTGGTTGCAACTCTGCTGAGTTTCAGGGCTTCACCAGCTATGAAGAGGCAGAAGAGTTAAGTCTCTGGTACATATATTTAATGGGTATAGTGCTAATTATAGGTTCAAACGAAAGGAGCAGGAGAGCCATGTGTAGGGAAATTATAAATGAATCTAACTCTGTTACATTGGGGAACATATATTCCAAGGTATGTCCCAATGTCTGCCCTGCTTATCTTGTCGAGATGTCTCTAAAGCACTCGGAAGAACCCGTTTGAGGCACACTTTATTGTGACATTTAATGAGATCCTTCTGAAACATGCATAAGTTTAATCCCTAGAATTACCTTCTGACTCACTTTGAAATCTCTTAACCTTGAAAACTCATTTGTATTTAATATTTCCCCCTTTTAGACAAGGTTTCTTTCCAAATGCATCACTTGTTGGTGCTTGGTAATAATGCCTCTGTGCCAGGGAGGCTTATTCATGGGAGTCATATCCCATGCCAGGGAGGAAGTAGTGAGTTTATATGCTGAGTTTGGCTTAGAGAGAGACCTGATTTGAACATCAAGGAATTTTCAGGAGGTAACTCATAGGCAATATATAATATAGGCTATGTTTAAATTTCACAAAATGTACAAGCATCAATATCAAAGGCCTGCTGTAGTGGTCTGTCTTCCTTCACTAGGCGCTGTCTGTGTACTCTAGGGATTCTTACTGCTCTATTAGAGAATGTAGCAGGACTTCCTAGGATGGGAATTCAATTTTCAGTTATTTTGTTGATCTCCACTCAATGAGAAAACACCCAATGACCACTTGAACATATTCATATTTGGTAAATGAATGCCCTACATGCACTCCTCCCCACATATCCCACATCATCCACACTCGACACCAGTGATCCACCTCTGCCACAGTTGCAACCCTTCTGTGATCCAAAACATCCCCCAAAACAAAGCCAAAAATGACTAAAATAATAAAAAATAATAAAAAACAATAAAATGCAAAAATAAAATGAAAAATAAAAAAATAAAACTAAAAAAAAATAAGAAAATTTTTCATTGTGTCCTTCATCACAAGATACATTCTATTTTATGCACAGTGACAATTTCTTCTATATGTTCCCCCAGTGTCTTTTTGTTTGTTTATTTTCAAAACAACTTTAGGTTATAGAATATATAGGAGATTCCCCTATACTCCACTGCCATCCCTTCTCACTTTTTCCCCTATTGATAATGTCTTACATGAGTATGTTGTTAAAATTAATGAACAGATATTGAAGCATTGCTACTAACCATGGTCAATAGTTTATATTATGGATTTCATTTTGCAGTATATGCATTTATAGGTTGACACAAACGTTATAATGGCCTGTATCCATCAATGACAGATCATACAGAACAATTCCAATGGCCTAAAAATTCCCTAAGTTACATCTATTCTATTCTTCGTTCCCCCTCACTTTGGAAACTATGGTAACCAGTACATTTCAAAGTTTGAAGAATAAGGCTCATAGTTACATACATTAATAAATAGGGGTTGACATATTGGTCTGTTTTCTTTTATTATGCACTGCCTGTTTTCTTGAGAGATTCTTGCCCCTCTAATTGAGAATATAGCAGGGCTCCCCAGGATGGGAATTTAGTGTTTTCTTATTTATCGTGTGAGTCTCCACTCACTGAGATAACACACTACAAAAAGATAAACATTTTCATACTCCATAGAAGCATGCCACGGGTGCGCCTTAACCCCAGTGTCTTTTCTTTTTGTTTGTTTATTTTCAAAGAAGCTTTAGGTTACAGAAAAACACCATAGAAAATACAGGAGATTCCCCTATACTCCACCCTTTCCCCTTCTCACATTTTCCCCTATCCCTACACCGAACACCCATAACCCTCCCCTGCCATAATTGCCCAAAGAACCTTCCAATCATTGCAGGTTTTTTAAATATAATTTTTATTGATATTTAGATTACATAAATGTTACTTAAAAATATAAAGGATTCACATATGCTCTGCTCCCTATGCCTCCCCCCTTTTCCTGCAATAACTGCATCATTCATTAGTGTGGTATATTCATTAAAATTGATGAAAAAATTTTGGTGCACTGCCACTAAACATGGATTATAGTTTACACTGTGGTTTACACTCTCTCCCACACAATTTTGTAGGTTATAGCAAGAGAAGTAATGGCCTGTATCTGTCATTGTAATGTCATTCAGAACAAGGAGCTAAATCCCTCACTGGGTGTGGAATATCCATTCAAGAACAGCCAGTTGTTGCAATGTGACCCCAACTTCATCCTGTTACTTCAAGTTCCATTTGGAATTTAGAAGAAGTCACCACAGAGTGGGATTTGCTCATCTTACTCCTTGCAGGATCCAGTCAAAAAGAGGTTACAGCCACGGAGCACCTGCAGCTGCACTGTCATCTGCTCAATCCACACTCCCACCTCCTCCTCCCTTAACTCCAACTGACTAAGAGCTTTTTGGAGGACAGAGTTGGACTTGAAGCTGCCAAGACTCCTCCATTCAGCCTGGTTTATAGGGTGGTAGTGATGCCTTCATCAGAAAGTCAGGGCAGCCACAAGACACCATCCTCTCCAGGCTTCTGTCCATCCCTATATTTCATATCCCTTATTTCCTTCTCTGTAAAGACATGTACATTTCTTTTCATCCCTTGATCTACATCTGCACTTCTAAAAATCTCCTGAATGGTGACCTGCCTGACACTAACCTCAAGATCATTCTGGGTGTCCTGACTGTTTCCAGAATGAGAAGAGATATAAGAGACCATGAGCCTGGGGAGTGTTTTCTGGGAGCTGGAAGCCCTCATCTTTGATTTTGGTGGGGAACCATCTAGCCAACTGCTTGGCATTCATGGGGGGACTCTCAATGTCTCATTTATTGCCTACCACCCCCCCAGATGGTGTGGTCAGCATGCCTTCAGCCCCTTACCTGTGGGTCAGTACCTCTACTCAGTTTAATAGGGCATGGGTGAAACCTCAGTCTAGCCAACAATGTGCTGAGTCCTGTTTTGCCCAAGACACTTATGTACAAATGGAAAGTAAGAGCAATGAAATGAAAGGAGAAAAAGTTAACCCACCTGATACTTTCCAGTGCACTCTGTTTATTGCACCAAAATCTGTAAAGTGAGTTGCTATACGGCCCATCATGGAAAAACAGGTTCAGACACAACAGAAGCTTTCAGAAAATGACTGCTTTATTATTAACAACTAAAGGGTCCAAAAAGCAGGGGATGAGATTTCTCATGGCTGGTCTCTGGGGAAGCCATCTGCTCATGTCAGGGTTGGTGGATAGCAGCTTCGCACATCCCACTTTGCTACGGGTGCTGTTCGAGGGCAGATGATTTATAAATCCCAGGCGGAGGGGGCCCTGCCACTGAGTTTCCACCCTGAGAAGCAGCTGGGGCTGCTTGTTCCCAGTTTTGGGTTTAAGGTATGGTCAGGCTGTTCCATAAGCTCTAATATCTATATGGGGCTGTGGAATGGGAAACATGCTGAAACATCAGCAAACAACAGAAAAGGAAGGGGTGTAGGGTGAAGGCTGGGAGAAGGCCACTAGGTCTGTCTGTGAATTCTCAGAAGGCTGTCATGCAGTTAGGAGGACACACCACCAAGATTCATTCCTTCTTTCTTAATGCTTTCACCCCTTCAATCAATGGAATTTGTTGAGCAGGTACAGTGTGCCATGCAATGGTCTAGGTGATGACGGCATAAATGAATATTAAGGGAAGTGAATGCAGCTTGGTCTGGGTGCAATATAGGGCATAAGCATATAATGAAAGGAGGGGAATTTGAAGAGGTAGGGCATAGAAAGATGATCATGAGGTTTAAAGGTGTTGCTATGTTGTTGAAACTTTATTCTTTAAATAGGGGAACATCTTATAACTACATGTTTAAACAATGTGCTAATATGGCCAAATATACCTTTTCTAAATGTCACCCTGGATGCAGTGAATTGAAGGAAGAGATATTTGAAGCCTCAAGACCAATTGGGAAGTTTATAAAATAATCAAGTTTGAGATAATGATGTTGACGGGGAAATGCTATCTAAAAGAGAGTTACACAATTGAAATATTGGAGTGAGTCTGAATGACATTAGAATGTGAAGCTGTAATGCTTGGAAAAATGATTTAGTTCTTTCCTCAGCCTTTTCATATATACTTTACTCAATGCTAATTACGTTATTTTGTTTTCCTCCTTAGGTCATCAGAAATATTGTGTTTCATTATTCAATAATGCATAGACTGTGAGGTATTTCTTCTTTAGTCTATAGGCTGAGAAAACAGTAAAGTCTATTGGTCATTCACATTATTCAGTGTACTCTGTTTAAACACAGCCTCTCTGCCCATGAGGCCATCCAAGCCCCATGAAAGAAAAGTTTAATGCCTCTGAGTTCCATGCTCTCCAACACCTTGTGCATACACTCTTGATGATTCTAACCATACTGTACAATTTTTCACTTTCCTCTTCTTCTCAGCAGAAGAGTAACTCTCTAAGGATTTTCCTTTAATAACGTTGGTCAAGATTAAGCAGGGTATATGCTTATCTGAATCTTGGCCATGAAATCATACAACCATGGTTTCAATACTTGCACATTGTGGCAGTTTTAGATTATTTATGAATACCAAAAAGAAAAAGATTAATTTTGTAAACTTATCTATTCCTCTGGATGGTACCCTCTGATTTCATTAAATTCAGCTGAGCTTTCTTTGATTGGATTACCTGTTAAAATTGAGTTAGGCTTATTTTTTAATTTGGCTATGTCAGTGAGCATGATTCAGTTTCAGTTCCCGCCCCCTTGCTGAGTCTGATATAAATGGACTCTCACTCAAAACACACATTCAGAGGAGAGAACTTTGTCGTTTTTGACCCTGCAATGTGACAGAAAGGGGAAGATTCAAATAGGGAGAGATCGACCATTGGGGTTTGATAACTTATAGCTGACCTTGGAAGAGAGCTGAGGCTGATATAGGAAGCCCTGAGACACAAGGCCTATGCCAGTATGCAGCTGAGATTATGAAAAGCAGGACCCATGGAGCCTTAAGAGGAAGAGGAAGCCTAGAAGGGAAGGCTGAAACCTGGCAGAGATCACCTGAGTACTTCCTATTGTACCTTGAGTTGGACTTTCCACAACCTTGGGACTGTAAAATTTTACCCCAAATATATATCCTTTTTAAAAGCCAACAGATTTCTGATACTTTGCATTGAAAGCCCTTTGGCAGTCTCTCTATCTCTCCATCTCTATTTCTCTATCTCTAGCTCTCTAGCTCTCTACCTCTATCTCTCTACCATCTATCTACAGTCAGTTATGCTAGAATACTTCTTTTGAAAACAGTTATTCCAATCAATTGATATGTTACAGATGGATCTGAAAATAATGCAGATCTCATATTATTATATGTGCCTTTAAGTTGAACATGTGCACACACACACCCTCAAGGTACACATGCTTGCACACACATGTACTCTCAAGTTACACACATGCACACACACACCCCTCAAAATGGTACTAATTCCTTCACTTCATCACATGTCTTGAGTCACACACTTTCACATCTGATGTGACAACTTTCCATAGGATTTCAGAAAACCTTCCTCCCACCATTTCCTAATAACTCACACACTGCAGCCCTTCTAAGGCTGACATCCCCAAGCAAACTACAAGATTTATTAAGATAAATTTTGATATTTATTATAGTCCCTGGGTATTTTTTTTAACCATGAGCATGTGTAAAATTTTGCTACAGTTCTTATTAGATTCCTAATTTTTGGTTCATTTTTAATGTGCCTCTGATTAATATCTTCAGTGTTGTGCCCCTTACCACATTTTCCCCATAAGTATTGTGGATTCATTGCACGATTTTGCCTAGTGTAGTGACTTTTAGGAACACACGTTTTGCATTATTTTAGAACTGTATAGATTCATGCCAGCTGGGAGAGCCCTACGTGGAGATGCATGTTATGGGTGGCATAAATTTGGAATATCTATTGCACATATCATTTTGCAATTAGTAAAAAAGCACAATGGCAGTTTTACACTTTCAAAAGGATGCATTGACCCAACTTCAACCTACACAACTAGAGATAATCCTAATCCAACAATTTTGTATGTGTATGAATTATTTTTTTCTTTAAGGAGTTGGTAAATTATACTGTAAATAATGGATGCCTTAAGGTCCCCTGAATTAGTATGTGTATGAAGATGATGGTACTGGGCATGATTTGGACTTGTAAACTTTACCTGTTTTCTGTAAAAATCTACAACTTTTTACTTAATCCCATCATTTAAAAAATACAGAATTGTTAAAAGAAAAAATTGTGACCTTGAAAATTTTGTGTAGAATACCCAATGCTCTGGGTTCCTAGAATTTTATTCTGCTGTGAATCAGCCAAGTTATACCTTCTTGGGACTATAATCTGTTATTTTTTAGCTACCTCTCTCAGAACAAGGAGATAAATTTAAGTTTCTCATGCCATTTTTTGCACTTTGCCCCTCCTCAATTAAACTCGGTTTTAAAACAGCTACTCTTCCTTTATTCATTCCCCCTTATTCTCTTTCTCACTCCTAATACATGTGGAAGAGATTATAGGACCCATGTTTACAAAATCACTTGATTTGTACAACATTTTTCAGAACTTTGCACATCACTTTTATTAACATTTCATAGTTAAGATTTGATAGCCAACATTAATAGAAACATTTGCATTATATATTACAGTATTCAAAACAATTGAAAAAGCTATTTCTTGAGCCTTACTCCAAGACAATGAAGTATCAAGGTCATATGAAATGAATTAAATAAAAATGAAGAAATGAGGGTCCAAAGAAGCTTAGAGGCTCCATGAAGGTAACACAGAGAGCAAATGCTAAAACCAGGATTTGAAAAGTACCATCTGTGGCATTTTCCAACAAAGCTGCTTCTGAGTCTTAGAAATAATGGTCCTTAATATTCCTTTATAAAAAACTTCCCAATTAAAAGATTGTTGGGTTTTTCAAAATCATTTTAGTTTTCAAAAAACTACATGGAAAAAAAAAACTAAAGAAAGAAAAAATCCAAGCCCGATTATACCATCAAGAAAGAGAATTTAGTAGGATAGATAATATTTCAAATCCAATAGAAACAGGAAAAAGAATCAGTAATACAGTAAGTATGTATTATTTTCTCTCTAAGTAACATGCAGAACTCAGAAACAAAGCCTTAAATCTATGATTTGAACTCTCTAATCTTCATTTTAAGTAATTTTAGTCCAAAACACTTCTAGTGAAAATGCATGTTCTTAATGATCTATCTTTCAATGTACCTACTTATTTGCAGAATCATTGAAAGAAAAATTAAGGGAGAATCTGGCCTCAAAGTCACTGATTTAGTAGGTGACTTTTGCTAATTCACTTTCTATGCAATTTAGGTTCAATGTCTATACTATACTGCACTTAGCCCATGTAGTAAATAGACTGTGAGCATTTTGATGACAAGAACCATAGCTTTTTAATTACTTATCCCCACATCTGAGCACAGTGGCTCTCACAGTGTGTGCCCCATAAATGGTAACTGAATCATCAAAAAAAATTAGAGGAAGACAAATCGCACTATGCTATAGAAATCAGTAGAATTTCACCTCTGAGGGATTAGGAACCAAGCTTTTATGGAAATCTATCTGTACATGCGCAGGCCAAAGGCTCCAGTCTCTGGAAGTACACCTTCAAACTCCAGCACCATATAAAGGTTTGAATAGAAGGGACTGATGGACCATGTGAAGGGAGGACTCATTTGAGTCCAGCTCTGTCACTCTCAGGAGCACAGATTCCAAAGTAAAGCCCACTAATAAGGCATCAAACTCTGGAGCTATCCCCCCTTCCCCCTTATATAGGACCTGGGTATCTCCAGAGCCCTCAGGAGCCCCTCTGTTTGGAGTGATACCCACTTTGGTGTTCTATGAGATCCTACTGAGGTGTGCATAAGCATTACCTCTGGGATGACCTCCCAACCCTCTTTGAAGTCTCTTAGACACATTAACTGATTTGTCTTTACCTTTTCTCCCTTTTATTCATGGTCTTTTTCCAGTCGTATTGCCAGTTGGCATTTGGTAGTAATCCCTCGTTGAGAGGGAGACTCATGCCCAGGAGTCATGTCCCATGCTGTGGCGAAGGTAATGCATTCATATGCTGAGGTTGGCTTAGGGAGAGGCCACATTTGAGCAACAAGGAGACTTTCAGGTGGCAACCCTTAGGCACCCCATAACAATAGGCTAAGTTTCAATTACAAGAGCAAAGACTAGTAAAGCTAGTCATCAATAACAAGAACCCATCAGTGGACCATCTTCCTTATATGTTTGTATTTTTCAAGACTTATTAAGTCTTTAGACTACTGCAATGCTACTCTCTGTTGCAGTTTTCTTTTTCCAAATATTATGAAGCTAGAACATTATCTAGATGATGGAGATTTCCTTAATTCTCTCATTTAAAATCATGTCAAGCTTTTCTTTTAAATCAATTTAACCCCTTTGTGTGAGAGGTGAGCTTATCCTGCAAAACCATGGACACGGACACACATTTGGTGTTTTTGCCAGTTGACAGAGAGACAACACAGCATGTTCTAAGGGCAGCTTTTGAGAGCAGTTCTTTACACCTCCAAAGCCTATCTGCAGGGCACCCTTACACTGGATCTGGGAAAACAGTGCCTTGTCCCTGCACACGGTAGAAAGGAGAAAATATCACAAGTGAAAAATGTACATCTGAGAGAAACTCAAGGAATATCTGCAATTATATCTTACAGGCAATGGAAAATTACCAGCATTTTATAGTATCAATAATGCATGAAGAGTACTTGGGCCCTAATGAAAACTCCTCAGGCACAACAGAACCCTGCTTTGTTTTGATTGCCCGTCTGTGAGGATGCCTGCCCCTGTGAACTAGGAGCATTGTGCCTGACACAAATGAGATATCTCAATACAACTTTATTAATAGATTTAAAAATGCTTTTCATGAACATTGACAAATCAATCATGCAAAATTTAAAGTCTAGGGAGGAGAATATTCAGGTTCACTAAAATCAGGCAAGGCTGAGCATCTCTCTCCATATATTTTGCAGTTGTAGATACTCTTCTTTTATTTAGTTAGTTATTTTCGTTGTTTTACAACCAAATAAAAATTTATATATAAATTTTGATATAAACAAATAAATTTTATTGAAACATGCTAAGAAAGCATAAATGCATCTGAAGTGTACAATCAATGGCATTAGGTATAAACACATAGTTGTGCATTTATCACTTCAGTCATTTTTAAAGCATTTTCATTATTACAATAATAATAATAATAGTAAAACAAAAACCAATGAGCCAACCAAACAAACAAAAAAATACCTCATCACCTCTCAATCTCCCTATGCTTTCCCTGCTGTACGTTGCTGATGTTCTGTTTCCTTCCCTCTAGTACATTTGTATTTATATTTTGTGAAGCAGTCTAATATATGCAATAACACTGACATCCATATTTTATGTGGGGTATTACTGTGTTATAGGGGCCCATGTTATAATTTTTAGCTTTCTCTCTGGTAATATACATATCTTTACACTTTCCCTTTCAACTACTGTCATACTCAAACAATAGCTCTGCTAGTAAAAAACACCATGATGTACTCTCACCAATTCCATTCAATCTAAAGATTTAAAAAGAAAATTTTAACCAATTCTTCACAGATTAACTCTCAGCTTTCCATTCTCTACCCTCATTCTATTTTCTAATAACCTATAATCCAATAATTAATTCCATGAATTTACATAATGTATTTACTTCATATTAGTACAATCATACACTATTTGTCCTTTTGTATCTGGCTTGCTTCACTCAACATAATGTCTTCCAGGTTCATCCATGTTGTGATATGTTTCATGACTTTATTTCTTCTTACTGCTGCATAATATTCCTCCATGTGTATACACTATAATTTGTTATCCATTCATCAGTTGATAGACACCTGGTTCTTTCCAACTTTTGGGAATTATAACTCCTCTTGCTGTGAATATTAGTGTGCAGACATCTGCTCTCATTTCTTTTGGGAAATACATAGTAATGGTATTTCTGTGTCACATGACAAGTCTATATTCAACTTCGTTAAGAACTGTCCTCCACAGTGGCTGTACAATTCTAGATTCCTGCTGTGAGTTTGGAATGGTCAAAGAATTTACTAACCATCTTGATTTGCTTGAGCTTCCATTTTATCCATGGAATTATAAAGAAGAAATTGAGATTAAATGAAACAGGCTGACATACCAAAATTTTTTTGTGGTTTTGATAAAAATGCCTGCCCCAGCTTGGGAGGAAGAACTTTAAGAAAAAGTTCAAGCTGACACCAGCAAAGTCTGCTTATCTTCACCAAATGGCCACAATCTTACATCCACATCCTGCATGCTAATCAGCATACCCTAGGCCTCAATGGACACCCTGCCCAGCCTGCATAGCCCCTGTAGTCCAGAAAGCTCACAAAACACATGTAATAATGATAAATCATGTCCCCTGTATCCCTCCCCACTCCCCGACATCATTCCTTTTCTCAGGCAGCCATACAAGCTGCTCCCCCAACTCTCCTCTTTGAGCAGAAACCTCTTTTCCTGCCGGTCCTGCATTAATGAAACTTTAGCTCAATAAACTTGCCCTGCATCTGTTTTTGAAAGTCTGTTTGTTTTATTTTCAGCAAAACACCACTAACATTGAAAAAGCTTTCTTATCTCTTACATCTGAGTTTAGTGTGTTGTAGACAATTTATTGATGACTCATATTTTTTATCCATTCTATCAGTCTATGTCTTTCAACTGGGGAGTTCAAGCCATTATCACTCAATGTTATTACTGTAAAGGGATTGCTTATATCATCCATTTTATCCTTCAGCTTCCTTTTGTCATATCATACTACTGTTTGTTTTTTTACCTTTTAATTTATTCTTCTTAATAATCTTCATTTCTACGCTCTTCTCTAAGTCTCCTACACCATCACCACCACTTTTTTTTTTTTTT
>JAQZBX010022222.1:11950-31821 GCA_029593785.1 Cabassous unicinctus | reverse complement strand
AACAGTATGGTACTGGCATAAAGATAGATATGTTGACCAATGGAATTGAATTAAGAATTCAGAAATAGACCCTCACATATATGGTCAAATGATCTTTAACAGGGCTATCAAACCTACCCAGATGGGCCAGAACAGTTTATTCAACAAATGGTGCTGGGAGAACTGGATAGTCATATCCAAAAGAAAGAAAGAGGACTCCTTTTACACACTGCATAAAAAATTAACTCAAAATGGACCAAGAACCTAAATAGAAAAGCTAGAACCACAAAACTTCTAGAAGAAAATGCAGGGAAACATCTTCAATATCTTGATTTCTTAAACCTTACACCCAAGCGTGAGCAATGAAAGAAAGATAAATGGGACCTCCTCAAATTTAAACACTTTTGCCTTCAAACCACATTGTTAAGAAGTTGAAAAGGCAGTCTATTACTGGGAGAAAATATTTGGAAACCACCTACCCGATAAGTGTTTGATCTCCGTGTTTTATAAAGAGGTCATATAACTCAATGATAAAAAGACAAGCAACCCAATTTAAAAATGGGCAAAAGTCTTGAACAGAAATTTTTCCAAAGAAGAAATACAAATGGCCAAAAAGCACATGAAAAGATGCTCAACATCACTAGCAATTAGGGAAATGCAGACCAAAACTACAATGAGACACCATTTTATGCCTTATAGAATGGTCATTATTTAAAAAAAAAAAAAATAGAAAACTACAAATGCTAGAGAGGATGCACGTAAGTAGGAACACTACTTTACTGTTGGTGGGAATGTAAAATGTTGCAGCCTCTGTAAAAGACAGTTTGGCGGATCCTCAGGAAATAAAATATAGAACTACCAAATGACCTGGCAATTCTACTACTAGGAACATATTTAGAAGAACTGAAAGCAAGAACATGAACAGACATTTGCACACCAATGTTCATAATGGCATTATTCATAATTGCTAAAAGATGGAAACAACCCAGATGTCCATCAACCAATGAATGGATAAACAAAATGTGGTTATATACATATGAAGGAAAATTATTCAGTTGTAAGAAGAAATGAAGCTCGGGTGCATATGACATGAATGACCCTTGAGGACATTATGTGGAGTGAATTAAGCCTGGCACAAAAGGGAAAATATTGTATGGTCTCACAAATAAGAATTAAGTACAATTAGTAAACTCTAGGTTACTAGGAGATGGAAAGCAGGTTGAGAAGGGGGAGCTGATGCTGAATGTTTAATAAGAGGGGTTATAAATGTGGAGAAATGGTTAGAGTTAATGATGGTAACACATTATAGTGAGTATAATCAACACTGCTGATTTATAAACGTGATTGTGGCTGAAAGGGGTAGTCTAGGGAGGTTAACGCCAATTGAAATAAAGTTAGAGGACAATCTAGGGACTGTGTAACACAGTGATTTCAGTGGAGGATGATGATTTTGGTTAATGGTACAAATACAAGAATGTTCCTCTATTACAAGGTATTAAGAATATGGAGATACATGGGGAAAATACAACTAATGTTAAAGTATAGACTATAGTTAGCCGTAGTATTGTAATATTTTTGTAGCAAAGGCAAAGAAGGTACTATATCAGTGCTAAGAGTCAATAATGGGCGGGTATAAGGGGGTATGGGATTTTTCCTTTTGGATTAATGAAAATATTCTGAAATGGACTGAGCTGATGACAGCACAACTCTATGATGAAACTGAGAGCCAGTAAGTGTACACCTTGGATGGATTGAACAAGGAAGGGGACCGTATAACACAGTAAACCAATGGTGAATATTGGCCTGTGTCCAACAGTACAAATATGAGAACATTCTCTCATGAACTATAACAAATACTAACACATGTTGTAAATAATAGGATGGTTTGGGGAAAAACACACCAAATATAAGCTATGACCTATAGAGAGCAGTAATATTATGACAATGTTCTTTCATCATTTGTAACAAATGTGTCCCAACAATGTAAGATTTCGGTGGTGGGGCGATGTTTGGGAACCCTTTACAGTATACATGATTGTTTTGTTAACTCACAGCTTCTCAAACAAAAAAAAATTACAAAAAACCCCAATAGATTCCCTCACCCAGGTAGTCTTGGATAACTGCCTATCCTTAGACTACCTCTTGGCCCTAAGAACCACCGCACTGCTGCATGTATATTAATTTGGGGCGGGCAAAATCAACTTATAAAATGGCTCAAGAGATCAAGGTGTTTTACAATATAACCAAGGTTTTTTCAACAAATGCCTCAGACTCTAAAAACCCTCCAACATTTCCTCCTAGCTCTCCCATGAAGGGTAGGTGAAATGGCTATGCAAAGGCTTCTAGCTATTGGTTTTACTATTTATTGACATTTAAAAATGATAACCAATATCCCCAAGTGCCGTTATGTACTGGCTCAATAATGCTATGCCCCTGGTGATAAGTATATCAGCCATAATCTAAACTGCCACAATCCTCCAAAGGAATGATGCCGAAGCATCAAGAGATGGATTGCCATAACTATCAACGTTTTTTGCATGCTGCCCAGCATCCACCTTACTCTGGTGAAGCCACTTGTCTTCACACTAACCTTGAGACTAGTCAATAATCGGCTTTCCAAACCTGGGGTAGAAACTCTCCCAGAGCCCAAACCCCAACCACCCCAACCTCACCCCAAATTCACAGATGGGCCCAAATGGTGAGTTCACCATCCCCCCCCACCCTCGGATCCACAGTCCCTTTTCCTTTTATGCCTCTTCGTTTTAAGCTGGACTCCCACGGGAAATCTGCTAACCCCCACCCGTGGACCACAATAAAGGCACTGGCCCAAGGGTCACTCTCGCTTTGCCTGTGTGCTCCCCACTTGCCGACTGAGCCATGCGAGCTGATCATGCTTCCCATCCACCCGTCTTGCCCACCCCCGGGACCTGTAAGAAACAATCTCTCTTTTCTCATGCACGATGGCCTCGGTTTCCCCTTGTGATGCACCTGACCTCCACCAGGACCCAGACTTAAAATCTAAATGAACTAACACAAAACAGGTGGATTGGGGTGGGGGCTACCCTGTGGGTTTCCGCAGAGATTTTTAAGATCTTGGGGGAGAAGGGAGGAGGGTCAGGACACCCAGAGGCCATTACCGTCCACCACCACCGCGGTCAGCAGGCCCTTCTTCCAGCTGCTCAGCCGGTCGTGGGTCTGGCACTGCTGGTCCCGGAAGCTGGGCAGGCCCTTGGGGCAGGGCAGGTTCTCGCAAACGGTGTGCTCCACGCTGGCTCCAACGCAGTGCGTGCCTCCAGGCCCCGGGCTGTGGGGAGAGCACACCCCATCAGTTAATAGCCAGACGGGGCAGGCGGAAGTAGGGGCAGGCGGAAGTAGGGGCAGGCGGAAGTAGGGGGGAGCTCCAGTTCTCCCTCTCCGACCAGGAGAAGGGGGTGAGTGGGGTGAGGGTCCCAAAGCAATCCCCTCTGCTCTTCCATACCACCTCTCAGAAATCCCAGGCCCACACTGATGGCATGTTTAAGGGAGCTGCCCGAAAAAAATGCATCCGGGAACTGTCAGTCAAGGTCACTTGGAAATCAGATACAAGGAATCTGTTCAATGTGATCTACAAATGGGGTCTTTCGTCTGAACTTAAAACTTGGCCGTCTTTAACATTGAAACTCCTGGGGGCCAGGGGGAGGGGAGTTGTTTTTCTTTTGGTCTTCAATGAAATGAAGACCTCTAAATGGCTCCTAGGAATACTCCAGAGGTCGTGAAATTTCAGGATGAGTAAATAAATGGCTCATGTTTACTTTGTAAAGAAAAGAGAAGTATCATGTCGCTTATTCTTGGGCTTTTGAGTTGACCAGTTAAGTCTCAGCTCTGCTACTTTTTCCCCAGGCAAGCGTTGATACCACAGAGTCGAGGACGCGGCTTGTGTCCTAGAGGCTCTTGGCTGAGACTATGGTTTTAAGCCCTTCTGGAGCCCCTGGCTGTGTTTACTGGCCTAGTGGAGGGACAGGACCACGGGCCCCTCTGCCCAGCTTTCCCACGGGGCCCTGGGGTGTCCTCAGAGGACTCAAACCTGGACAACCTCTGACCAGACGCCAAGACCTCTGACCAGACGTCTGCACGACGCCAAGATCATCGTGACAGGGTAAGATTTCTTTCTTTTTTTTTTTTTTTTGTTCTTTCCCCTGCACTTTTTTACTGAAGTATTTCATACAAGACAGAGAGCACAAATGGTAAGTGTCCTGCGAAATAAGATTTCACCAATTGAACATACATGTTGGCAGGTTAATATTTTTGATGTGTTAACCAGTTTTACTTTCAGTCTTTCTTTTTCTCATGTCCAGACAGTGAGGTCAACTGTGATGGTTGCCTTAGGGGAGAAAAATGACAGCGGACTATGGGCTTCCACTTGTGCAACTAATGTCTACACACCAGGGCAAACTTTTTCCTATAAAGGCCAGATGGGGAATATTTTGGGCTTGCAGGCCCCACAGAAGCTGTTGCACCTAATCAGCTCTGCCATGGTAACACCAGCGCAGCCATGTACAGAATGCATGTGGATGGGCGTGGCTGTGTTCCAATAAAACTTTATTGACAATATCATCAGGTGGTGAGTCAGATGTCGCCCACAGGCCCAGTCCTGGTCTACACAAGAGCCCTGGAAAAAACATCCTGAGTAGGAGGAAAGGCTTCCCTTGTACCTCACCCATGACTGAAACCGATCCCCTTGCCTGTGGGTGAAAGAGGCCTAGGGAGAGTAGAGACACCAATTATAAACCCAGAAGGAGGGGCCCTGAGTCCTGATGTCCAAGTTAAGTGCAGGGGAAATGGCAAAACCTGAAGGCTAATGGGATCTGAGAACAGAAGGGCCTGGTGTTCTGTTTCCTGCCTAGAGCACTAGGGGGGCAGCTGGACCTCAGAAAAATGATTGTGGTTTGGGTAGGGAGGTGGAACCTCAGGCAGCCTGACCAGCAGCCCTGCGCCTGAGACAGAATGCTTTGCCTGGCACAAGGTAAATAAATGAATGGATTCCTGAGTCGCAGAGCACAGCATTGAAGGAGCAGAGAAGGGCTGGCCCTGAGGAGCCAGGAGGACCAACAGGAGGGACATCTCCATGGCAACACATGGGCTCCCATTACTGGGGACCAGAGAGAGATGAGGGGAACAGTAGGTGCTCTAGGGCCAGGTGACAAGCAAGGACCAGTCCTTGTATGTAGTCTATGAGCCCAAGAATGGAATTCGACCATGCAAATTAGGTCGGTCTCTAGAAAAATAAAGGAAGCTATATTTCCACCTTGTAGTGTGGACTGTGATTTGTACTTGCTGCATCACCATGGTCAAGCTTTATTTTAGCCAGATGTATGTCTGGCTGGTCCACCTGCAGTGACCAGGTTGTCTGCTGGATGGTAGGTGACAGGGACAAGACTGTGATGATAAAGGGCCCCTGGCCCCAGCAAAAAGGAGGCCGGAGAGGGGCTGCCTAGAGGACACCATGTGCCTGCCCTCAGCTGGCCTCCTTCTCAAATTCTGTTTATCCTTTGTCTTACTTTCTCTCATAGCCAAACCCCTTTGCAGCCCCTATCCAGTTCACTTCCACCCCCAACTCCCTGCCCATCCCTGAGGCCACCTCCTCCCTGCAGCCTACTTTTCTTTCCTATCCGGAGCTCTTCTAACCCTGTGTGTATCTCTGCTCTGATGCTTATCATCAAATCTGTGGAAAGGAGAGCTGGATTCTTGTCTTGTGTCAGTTCCTCTGCAGCCTCTGGCAGAGCACTCTGTGCATGACAATCTTCAATAAATGGCAATTGGACTGAATTGAGCGATACTATCAGCGCTTATGTGAAAATCACCCAAAGACTTGATGTTTCTGGTTTTCCCTTCGGTCACCATTTGGACAGCATGGGAAAAGGAGAGAAGCAATCCACTCCACGTGAGTCGCCAACCAAATAATTCCAGTGTTTTTCTGAGGGCAGGGCCAGAGACCACATCAGCTGCTCCCTCCTCATGATGGTCCCTACGGCGCAGGTCCTCTGAGGGTGACTGTGAGACCATGGCTTCAGCTAGGGCCTCCTGGGTGGGCACTGGTCCTGAGACAACAGTAGGTGGGCATGGATGAGACAGAAGGAAGTTCCTCAGGAAAGGGTGGGTATGGCTGACAGGGAGGCTTCCTGACAAGTTCTGTGGGAAAAAGGACTTGAAGGAGGGACCAGAGTTGCCTAGAGTCCCTTCTAGGCTGACTGGGTGAAGCTTGACTTGTGTGGACAAGGGGCCTTCAGGAGAGACGCAGGTGCAGGGCTGGCACACAGAGGGTGGAGAGACCACCCTAAGAAAGTTGGGGAGCATAGGGCTGGGGTTCTCATTCACCCCAGAAAGTCCTCTGAGCCATGCTGAGAGGATAAGGAAAAAGACATCTAGGAAGGACAAAACAAAAGAAACAAAGTTGACATGGCTAAAATGAAAGACAATTAAAAGAACCGAATTCATGATAGAATAATGTCCTTTTTTGAGGTCTAAAGATAGATCTGCATCCTTCACTTCATCTTTCCTATGTGGCCACAAGGAAAAGGAAGGGAAGTTATCAGCAAGTTGAAATCTCATCCCAAAATGTGGGATGGTCACTTGAGGACATGAGTGAAAAGCTTCAAGGAGAGAGTCACTTTCAAAAAAATGGCAATAACAAAATAGCTAACCTGCACCAAAGCTTGCAATGTTGGCTCTTGGTCACCATTGCCTCGTTGGATTTGCACAAAGACTCACAACAGGGTCCTGACTGCATCCTTCAGAGGAGGAAACTGAAGCTCCAGTGGGTTAAACTCCTGCTCAGTAGTGAAGGGGTGGCAGCAAGATGGATGGAATATGACAGATGAGATCTCCTCTTCCCAGCAGCAGCCACCTGACAGGGGCTGCTGACCTGAAAGGCAGCCCATCCCACCAGTGGTCATCTGGGATGCAATTTACTTTGGTTGATGCATTCTCCAGTACAATTGCCAGTTTTTTTTATTTTTACTTTTCTAGGACTTTCTAAACATGAATAAGGCGAAAAGCTCAGATATGTAACCCAGTGACCCCAAAAGGGCATCTGAATGGCAAGGAAAGGCATAAACAGATGTTCCATCTCATTACTTAGAAGAAAAATGCAAATGAAAATGTCTCCTGGATTCCTCTACACATCTACCATAGAGGCCAAAGATTGGTGTCTTCACTTACAAAGCTGCTATGAGAAATCCCACACAAAAGCGTTGCTCATGGTTTCAGAGGCTAGTGTCCAAAATCAAGGCCATGCTGTCTCCTGTGGCATTCTGGCGCTGGCTTGCCTCCATCCTTGGGGTTCCTTGACATGTACCCCTGCCTCCGTCACATGGCCGTCTCTCTCTCCTTCTGTCTGTTCTTCAGGTTTCCTCTAACTTCTGGCTGCTTGGTTCCTCCCTGTGGCTTTCTCTGACTCACTGTGTCTGAATTTCTTCTGCTGATTAAGAACTCCAGTCATAGGGATTAAGAGTAAGAGCATGTCTTTGGTGGGGGGAGGGCAGAGGGAAAATTCAATCTATCACAACCAGAAATTCCAAGCATTGGTGAGGAAGGGGCGCAAGTGGAAGCTGTTCAGGGCAGCATGAATGGCACAATCACTTGCGCAAGCTGGTGGATTATCATCACGTCACCTATGTGCTAGGGGCTGGTGACTCCATGCACAGCTGCAGGGACAGGTGCGTGTGCATGAGCACCTAACACACACCCCAGACCACGATGAGCAGTGCTGAGCAGGGCACTACTTGCTACCACGTGTGCACTGAACTGAATGCTGTTTTAATAGATATACTTAAAAATAAGGAGAAGAATAAAGCAGCGAGGCTTTGGGAAGGAAAACTGGAAGGGGATGAAAAAGGAGAGTTCCTCCCCAAATCAGGAGCCCCTGAAGGGCCAGGACTGGCAGTGCCTCTGGCAGACTGAACGCAGAGCAGGGGAGCAGCAGCAGTTTGCTACATTTGCAGGATCACGCAACAGCAGACCTGCCCCTTAGCCTGGGCATGAATGGACATGTGGAAGCAAGGTGGGTACAAGAGAGAGATGCCGGCTGGGTGGCACTTTGTTTTTTTAGGTTTTTGCCTTTCCCTCTTCTATGAAGATCAATCCGAAGATATTCAGGTTCCTATAGCAGTTCAGACCCACTCGCCAGCCAGAGACCCAGGGAGTCCAGGGGAGCGCCCACGTCCCGGGCCCTGCCCTGGCACTGCATGCCCTGAAAAGGGAGCGGGCAGAGCCATGGGATTACGGAAGCGATGCAGGGCAGCAGATGTCCTTATTTTCAGGCCTCCTTTAAAAGGTATCCAGGCTGCACGTGTAACTGATTTTTGAGAGTAGAAGACAGGGGTTTAAAAAAATCTATCCATATGATACCAGCTGGATCGCACATTTAAAACACATGTATGGTGCTGTCTTAGTCTGCCACAAGGCTGCTGATGCAAAGCACCAGAAATGTGTTGGCTTTTATAAAGGAGATTTATTGGGGGTAAAAGCTTATGGTTCTAAGACTGTGAAATGTCTAAATCAAGGCACCATCAGAGATGCTTTCTCACCAAAGTCAGCTACTGTTGATCCTGGTGTCCTGCCACGTGGCCATCAGGCATATGGCAGGGTTCATCTCCTCAGCCTTGAGCTGCTTCATGGGCCCAGCCCCTTGGGGGCCTTTTTCTGTGTCTCTCTGCTCTGCTGGTTCCAGACTACAGGACCTCTCTCAGCCTCTTGGGGCTTCTCTGTTTTCCTGTAGTCCTCTCTCTCACACAGCAGGATCAAAATGGCAGCTCCTTTTCGCTCTCTGACTCTCTCTCTGTGTCTCTGTTTATATCAGACCCAGCAAGAGGGCAGAGACTCAACCTGAGTCATACTTCCCTGACATTGTCCAGTCAAAAGCAATCTAATCAAGTGGTCTAAAGTGAATCTAATGCAATCAAAGGGTATCATACCCACAGGAATAGATTAGTTCAAGAACATAATCTTTTTGGGGGGAATTCACCAAATCCAAACTGTCACAGGTGGTTTCACCATGGAATCAAAAAACAATTACTGGCAAATAAATCCACCCCGGCCTGTCCTCCCCTTTGGAAGGCTTGCTGTTTCCTCTCTGGAGCTCACATAGTGACGCCTCATGCTGACCCCCCCAATGAAGTCCCCACATTATACTCCGCTAATCTTCTCTTCCTTCTCTCTCCTTGACAGGGCCAGCTTTTCATATGAAAGCATCTGAGCAGTTTCTCCTCCCCTTCCTCCCCAGTCCTTCCAGTGGGGTACCCAGATGTGTTTGTCTGCCAAAGGGGTACTAATGCAAAGTACCAGAAATCTGTTGACTTTTATAAATGGTATTTATTTGGGGTAAAAGCTTACAGTTACAAGGCTGTAAAGAGTCCAACTCAAGGTTGCTTCCTCACCAAAGTCAATTGCCACGTGTTGAAGCAAGATGGTCACTGATCCTTGTCTGGTCTCGCCTTTCCCTCTGGGCTTCCAGTCCTCTCTCCTGGTTAGGGCTCATCTCTCAGGGCTTCCTATATCTCAGCTGCAGGCTGGCATAGGGCTTATCTCTCAGGGCTTCCTCTCTTTTCTCGGCTCTCTTCCCAACAGTCTCTGTAAGCTGTCAGGGAAATGGTTCATCTCTCCCTGGGCCTCAGGATCAAAAATTACAAAGTTTTCTCTTCCGCCTGTCTTCTTGAGTGAGTGTCCATTTATACAGGCCTACCAAGGGGGCGGGGACTCAACCTGAGTCACACCTTACTGATGTGGTCAAATCCAAGCCCTAATCTCAACAGGTAATTTAATCAAGGGCCCTCAACTGAACCCAATATAATCAAAAGGTATCACACCCAGAAGAATAGATTAGTTTGCAAACATAATCTTTCTCTTTTTGGGACTCATAAATAATCTCAAACTGCCACCAGAATTTTAGTTAAAGAGGAATTTTCTACTTTGCAGCCCTTTGGAGGGAACTCCCACTGACTGTGACCCAACTTATGGCAGGCAATTTTGGACAAGCCTAGGTAGCTCGTTTAAAAACATGGATGGTCCCTGAAGCCTCGGTGTCAGCTGGCAAGAGCTGAAGTCCCAATAGTTGTAAAGACTAAGATGAGGAAAAAAAAAAGGGAGGGTGGGAGTGGGGTGGGGACTCTTGCCAATATTTTTGGACAGTGAATAAAGCAACTATAGGATATGGGGAAAGGAGCCAGGAAAATGAAGTGTGGGGGCAGGGAGAGGGTCACAAGCACCCTCCAAACCTGAGATGCACATAAGCAAGTGAGATTTGGACCCCACAATGAAACCTCAAAGGCAGCAAGCCTGGTGATTGAAGGAGTGAGACAGGGAGAGGATATTGTTTTGGTCAAAGCTTGTCTCCTGGGGGGGCCTCCATCAGCTGCGCTTTGTAAAAATCACATTGGGTCGTCCTGCCAAAGCAGGCTACAACCTGACGCCTGGACTTCATAAAAGATTGTCCCTCCTCTTCTCCTTTTCTGGAAGCACCCCACAAAGCCTTGGGGTGGCTACGCCAAGGGGTAGACTGGAGAACTACGAGGGAGAAAGATCAGGTTGTCTCTGTTCAGAACAGGAAGTCGAGCTGCAGTGAGATGGCAAAAAGATCAGATACACCACAGAGATGTAATTATTATAGGAACAGAAACATATTGATTCTCTCATTCGGGGATAAACAAGGCTGGTCCTGTTTTTTGAGGCTTGTTCTTGAGGCTGGTCCTGAGCCCCTTTAGCTGGGGGCTACACCCTCTCTGGGGAGGAGCAGGCACAGGCTGCCTCGGGGGTCGGCGGAGGGGTGGGCCCAGGCCCCTGTGAGGTCAGATGGTGCCAGGGAAGGGGGCCTACCTGGTGACCTACCTTGTGGCCATATCCATTTATGATAACCTGTGTGTCTGGGTGAAAAATAAATATGATATTAGGTATGTGTTTTGAGGCACTGAGAGAGCAGGAAGGTTGCTTTTCTAACAGGGAGTGTCTGCTCACGAAAGGCACCGAAGCTAAGATGACGCCAAAGCAGGCGTGGCCCATGCCCAGCGGGAAGGACAAAGTAAAAACAAGAGGGCAAATACTTCAAAGTAATTATAAATTACTATCATACCTACAACATTAAGAAGGGGTGCTGAGATGGGGCTGTACAACGCTGTGAATCCAGTGGTGGGAGATGGACTGTGGGTAGCAGCACAAATAGGAGAATGTTCTCTCATGAACGATAACAAATATATAATACAAATAACAAATATATATAACAAATATGTAACAAATACAGGGTGCTAATAATTGGGTGGGGTGGGGGAAAATATACCAAATGTAAGATATGGGCTATAGTTGGCAGTAATATTTTGATGATGTTCTTTTCATAGTTTTTAATAAATGTTTCACAACAACGCAAAATATTGGTGGTGGGGAGATACAAGGGAACCCCGTATGATGATACGCATGTTTGTCAGTTCACAACTTTTACTACACATTTATTGTTTATGTACGTTTGTGTATGAATGATATACTTCAATAACATTTTTAAAAAATAAAAATATAAAAAATATAATAAAAAAGAAGGGGTGCTGAAAGAGAGAATTAACCAGGTGCCCCACTTTCAGGGAAGGGGTCCTCTCTGAGGAAAAGACACTATGCACACCAAAGGTCCTGAGGTGGGAATGAGGCATGCGAGGAAGAGAAAGGAGGCTGTCGTGGGTTGAACAGTAGTCCCCCAAAAGGTATAGCCACCAGAACCTGCGAATGTGACCTTATTTGGAGAAAGGGCCTGGGCAGATGTATTAAGGTTGAGACTCTCATGATGAGATCCCCTGAATTAAGGTGGGCCCTACACTAAGTGGAGAGTGTCCTCAGAAGAGAAGAGGAGGTGAGAAGACACATACGCAGGCAAAGGCCATGCGAGACGGAGGCAGAGATGGCAGTGATACATCTACAAGCCAAGGACACCAAGTCCTCCCATAAAAGGGGGGAGAGGGTCTCATCAGAGCTTCTGGAAGGAACCAACCCTGACGACACCTGGATTTCGGACTTGCAGACTCTAGGGCTGTGAGAGAATTCCTTTCTGTTGTTGTAAGCCACCCCGTGGGTGGTCATTTGTTACAGTAGCCCTGGGAAACTAGTGCCAAGGTCGTGGTCAGCAGTGTGGGTTTCACTCCAAGTGCAGCTGAAGCAGAGAGAGAGATGCAATTGGGTTTTTGCTCAAGTGGGCCACTCTGGCTTCTGCATGGAGGATGTGTCAGAGGGCAGTGGAAAGCAGGGAGGCTGGTGCTGGGGGGTCTGAAAGGAAACATGGACTCTGGGGCATGGGCTGGCTGTGTGACCTTGGACTTGTCATTCAACCCTTCCCTGATTCAGTTTCTCTCTATAAAATGGTGATAAAAAGCATACCTCTCTCCTAGGGCAGGCTTAGATGCTTTACTACATGCAGATGCCTGGAAGGCCCACTGCACTCACCATTCTCATTACCATCTGACATGGTGGAGGAAGGGAAGGGGGCAAGAGGATGACTTGGGGATTCAGGGGGCTTCGGACTTGAGCAAAGCAACCAGCAGTGGTGCTACTGACTGAGAGGAGATTACGGGGTTGGGAGGGGAGTTGGGGGAGGAAAGAAGACAAGAGTTTGGAAAGGGTCAGGTTGAGGAGCCTTGGAGAAGCCGAGGCAGGACTGTACCCTCTGAGGGTAGGTAGAGATTTTCTGTTTTTGCGGGTCACTCTAAGCCCATAACTAGCAGCGTCCTTGGCTCTGTCAAGGTTTACTGAAGGCTGGTTGTGGGAAAGGCTTCACTGGGAAGGAGCATGGGTGACTGGGGGAGTGAGAAGATGGCATTCTCTCTCTGGTACATCTACTGTCCTGCTCTGTGGGTTCTGTTGGACTAGAGAGAGGAGACATGAAAACTTTTTGTCAACAGTCTCAGAACACGGGATTCTCCTGGGACATCAAGGCTCTGAATTCCAATACTAGGGTGTCCACTGGGTGTCACCTGATGTGGGATGACATCTATTACACGCCGAAGGAGATCCCGTCCTCGACCAGGGCATGCAAGCTGCAGCTGGCAGCCGGGGAGCAGCCAGGACGACCGCAGCCTTTGCAAATTGCACTTTGCCACGAACATGATGTTTTCACAAGGTGCCCTCCTTGTATCCTCAAAACAGCCTTGGGAAGTAGGCAAGGCAGGTGGAACACTCTCATCTCTGTTCTTCTGTTGGTGTTAATAACAAGAGGGGCCATGCGGCAAATGCAGACCGTGCACTTTACACAAAGACCTGTGGATGACTCCAAATTTTAGATGGAGAAGCATGTAGTAGGTGTCAGTTGCTGTGAGTAGCGGTTCTGGTGTTTGAGGACTTTTCTGTCCAACCTTTGAAGCCAGGCTCTTCCCATTGTACCATGCCAGCTCCCTCTAATGGGGCAAACTGAGGCCCAGAGAAGAGGAGGGGCTTCCTTGAGGTCACATGGCCGATAACCAACGAAGCCAGGCCCAAATCTCAACGCCATGATTCCAAATCCAAAGCTCTTCTCATGGGGCCAGAGGCTGAACTATTATAACTTCAGCTTACAGCAATGTAAAAACTAAACTGGGTTCCTAAAAACTTACCATACCTGCTTTTTTTTTTAAGATTTATATTATTTATTTCTCCCCACCCCCTTGCTGTTTGCATTTGCTATGTCTGTTGTGTGCTGGTCTTCTTTTCAGGAGGCACTGGGAACTGAACCCGGAACCTCCGATGTGGGAGCAGAGCCACCTCTGCTCCCTGCTTTTCTTGTGTCTCTCATGTTTTCCTCGTGTCTCTTGTTGCGTCATCTTGTTGCATCATCTCGCCGCACCTGCCTGTCAGCTCACTGTCTTGCCTGTGTTCTTTAGGAGGCACCAGGCACCAAACCTGGGACCTCCCTGGGAGCTCAATCACTTGAGCCATATCTGCTTCCCCCATACCTGCTTTTAATTCAGAAGTCATTCCTAAAAGATTAAGTACTACCATGTGCCAGGCACACTGCTGGGAGTGGGAGGGAAAAGTTTTAATAAGACTCATTTTTTTTACAGCATTACCAGCAAAAATGACGTTCCTACTATTGATTGAACTTTGAGCATTATTTCCTTTTAATCCTGAGGTTCTCAGCCTTGGCTGGCCATTGAAATCACCTGGGGAGGTTTAAAGCATCCCATTTCTGGGTTCCAGCCCAAGTTTGTGATTTAATGGATCTGGGGTGTAGCCAGAGCATCAGGATTTCTAAACATGAGTTCCTGGCTAACATGCACCAACATGACTTCATTGTGGACATCTAGCATTTCTTTTGAGTCATGATTTACAACGTGCTCTTTTTCAAAATTGATGTGACAGAGCTGATGGCATAGAAGACACAAAACAGACAGTTACAAGATTGATTAAAAAATGGGGAATCCCAAGGGGAGAAGAGAAAAGCCTGTAGTGAAGGAATTATTGCAAGTGAGCACAAACTCCAGCCCTGGGCTTTCTGAGGCAAATGTGCAAAAGTGAACAAGTATGGTTATAGCGTCAACCTAGTTGGTCAAAGAAAGCCTACAATGTAATCTATGCGAAACAAGACAACTGATTCTGTCAAATACAGAAGGACAGGTGAAGAATATTTGGATGAACATGCTGGCTCAACACACAGGCTTTTTTGGCTGCTCCTTAGCAGTTTAGCAGCCAAGGTGAAGGTCAGCCCCTCCTTCCTGGAGGCCGACAGTCTTCCCTCTGATGATCTTCGACCAAGTAGCCTCACAAAAGAGGCAGTGAGGACTTGCAATCCAGTTGTCTCAGGAAACCTTTCTTCCAGGGTCCAGCCAAGGAATAAAGGACCCAATTCACCACACAACTTTCCTGCCTCCATGTTCACAGAAAGTGCTCTCTTGAAGCCTGGGAAAGCTTGGCAGAGACCCCCATTGGACACGGGCACATCTGGGTCCCATTTCATTTCCATTGCCCCCAAATTCCCAGTGGGAGACAGATCAGGCTCTGCGTAAGGCAGCGAGGGCCGTGGCCCAGAATTCTCGTTCTGGTATCATGGAAACCTCCAGCCAGGGCCTGGGGAGAATGCCCTGTGGGGAGGGGGACTTACGGGGGGTTGTCGCACTTTCTCTGCCGGAAGCGGGCGCCCGTCCCACATGTCCGGCTGCACATGCTCCAGGTGCCCCACGGGCTCCAGTCCCCGTCCACGTGCTCCGGGATGGGGGTCTTGCTGACACAGTCCCCTGCTCGGCACCACTGAAACAGAGCAAGAGGGGCCCGCAGGGGGCAAGCGGGGGAGGGGGGCTCAGGAGGGGCTGCAAAGTCCTGCCCAAACTAGTGATGCCACCCATGTCAAAAATACCATGTCACCAAAGGTCCAATTTTTGTAATTTACATCAACATAGTAGCCTGTTTCGGTCGTGCAAGCTTGCTGAACTTTTGCAACATTCCCTACTTACTTCATCTGACCCCTCTATCCCTCTGGGATTTGGATTTTACCCAACTTCTAGATGGAATGTAGGTACTTTCTAAGTTCCCAGAAACAGGATGAATTCACATGGCTGGGGAAAAGACCCAAGCTGCTGCGCTCTTTTCTCAACAGGAGTGAATCTCTCTTTGGAAGGCAGCAGGAGACGTCCTGGCTCCATGGTTTTGACCCTCGAGCTGGGTTTGGTGCTTTGAGATGCTGCTGTAGCATCCACGTAGGTAACACTGTTCTTTCAAGGGTAAGAGCCAGCCAATCCTCCCAAACAGAATTTACCAGAGTATGCCGCACCTACCCTGGGGCCACAAGACGTGACTTAGTGGTTCTCAACCAGGGCACCAGAGTGAATATATTATTTCCTTTTCACCTCTTTTTCAATCTTCCAATAGGACCAAGGAGAAAGTCTCAGCCTGTTGCTGCTGGGCCGCGGACAACTCTCTAATACTTGCCAAGCTTTCCTGCTCATGACGATATGCCTTGGGATCTCTAACTAGAATTTGACAATGCTGTCTCATTAAATTCATTTTACCAATAGCCTTTTATGTGTGGCAGGTGATACCATTTTCCCTTTAAGGTATCCTGAAATAGTTTTCCTTTAAAATAAATCCACTTATGTGACAGGAGTTAACTTAACAAAAATAGTAAGTAAATAATTCTTGTACCTTATGAGAAAAAAAAGAGTGTGGCGATGTGTGTGCTCTCTCCATGCAGGGGTGGGCTCTGTTTGGGAGGATGTTTGGGGGACTCCTGAGCACAGACTGCCTTTCAGAAGGTGAGGCTCCCATGACTACTTACTTAAGGGGTGTGTCAAGGCCCAGGAGCCACGGGGCTGCCTTCTGGAGAGGCCACACGAAGCAGGGGGTTACCTTGTCTGCCCCGCACTCAGTGCCATCCAGGGGAGGGTCGAGCTTGGTCTTGCAGGACGAATCTCCTTCTACCAGGCACCAGAGTCCGGCACACATCAGATGCTGCAGTGACAGGGGACAAGGGGACAAGGTGGGGGCATGACTGCCAAGAACCCGAGAACACCCGACAAGCACAGGCCCCAGCCGCAGCAGCTTCCATCAAGACAGCTGGAGTCTGAAGGTGGGGCCCAATCACCAATTCGGATTCAGGTTTGAACCATGAGGGAAAGAGAGAGGGTCCTGGATCTGGGTGCTGAGAAAGAGGTGTGCCCTTTCAACTGGTTCCTTTAGTTTCACAAAATCCCACGTATTAACTTCAAAGAGGGCTTGACTTGTGGGGATTCAGCCCAGGGGTCAAACCTCTAGTTGTCAGACCCTGGGCACAGGCTGGGAATCACACAGCCCCTGCCTCCCTCCCAGCCATGACTGGCTAGCAGACAGCTTATAGTAAATATCACAAGGGATAAGGCTGTCCGAAGCACATAGGAAAATAATCTAACCAACTGGGCCTCAGTCAGAGGGGACGTGTTGGAAGAGGCAGCTCTGGAGCTGAGGGTGGACTCAGTGGGGAGGGGGGAGTGGGCAGCCACTAAGCCAGGTCCAGAGGTGACGGGCTCGCGGACCCCCGTGGGGTTAACCAGGTGGCCTGTTCTCCCTGTGGTCACCTCACTTCTAGCTCAGCTGAGCTGTGCATAGTTCTTATAGCATATCACCCAGAGAACTTCTGAACATCCATAATCTGCAATTAAAATCATTCTACTCAAAGAAGAACAGGCATTTAAAAACACCAACTTCTATTTGTATATTAGTCCCAGCAAGTCTGGACATAGACAAACTGCTCAGAATGAGGCGATTGATCCAAATAATTGAAGCAGACACTGCCCGCGCCCTGCCCTGTGTGCTCGCCTCTGCTGCGGGAGCTCCTGCTCACGGCACCCTCTCCCAGCCTGCTTCCCCCCACTGGGGTCAACCATGAGGGACAGGAGTTGGCTTCCCCCTCCCTCATGAGATGATTCTGAGGCAAGTTCCTTGTGTCTCTCAGGGGGTCCCAGTGGGATGGCCCCCTGGCCACAGCAGTAAGCTGCCCATCAATGCACCTTTCTTGGCGTCCCTCCCCTCTGTCACTCACTTCCTCGCTCCCTCAGTGCTTCCTGGGATCACTTCCCAGATAAACTAATTGCACCCAAATCCTTGCCTCATGGTCTGAAAATGGAGAACAGATGTACTTAAGGATCTGTGAAAGATGCAGTGCTTCCAGGATGCCAAACCCAATCCCAGCTAGAAGGCCTGCGCTGGAGAGGGGAGACCTCACCCTCGAGGGTGTGGCCGAAAGGGACTGACTGGCACCCTCCAGGGAGGGAGAAGTTCAGGGGTCCCCACAGCACAGCACAGGGCGGTCTCAGTGAGGTTCGCAAATGGTGTGCCCAGCTCCGTTTAGATGTCTGCTGGTTCCAAGGATTCTCAAACATCTGCATAGAACGGATGTGCAGCTCTGCGGTCCAAAGTCAAAAATGTTTTGAAGTTGAAGAGGCGAAAATAAAGGAGAAACAGGAAAGGAAAGTGGAGCTTGAGGAGAAAGCAGAGCTGCAAAGAGCAACAAAAAGCCCAGAGCTCCTTCTCAGTTTTCAAGTGTGTTGGAGCTGACGGGTGCCCTAAAGAAGTTGATGAGTCGAGTGGAATGCTGCGCATTTAGGTTCAGAAAAGCCTCCACGTTCCCATTATCATTCACCTTTCCATGGGATGGTAAAAAGACGCGAGCCTCGAGTGCAGCACCAGCTGGTCCTATAAAGATTTACTGCACCTCATTAAATGTTTGATTCCCTGCCCTCTGACCTAAGAGCTCTGCAAGACTGTGGTGTCAGGGTGTGGACATGAGTTCATGAGACAAGGCTGACCCAGGAGGTGAATTTATGGGGGAGGAGAAATAGCTGCCGCATTTCATAGGAGAGAGAGGAAGAAGGCGGTATCCACTGTTTATTATACATTTTATAGATGGCATATTTTCTCATAAAACCTTTTTAATCACCAAAGAAAAGGAGAATGAGGCTAGACCAAAATTTCTTAAGCAGAACACAGAAAGAATTAACACTAATGAATTATAAACAGTGTTAAAATTGAGAACTTCTGTTCATCTGAAGGTACCTGGGAGAAAGGGGGGGAAGATAACCGCAATACATAAGAGAAGATATTTATCATGCATATAACCAACAAAGTATTTGGATCCAGAATATATATTTTTAAAACCTCCTACTGATCAATTAAGAAAAAGGCAGTGGGAAAAAATGGGCAAAAGACTTGAACAGACATTTGACAAGAGAGATTATCTAAATGGTCAATAAACATGAAAAGGTGCTCAGCATCAGTTATCAGGGGACAGCAAATTAAAACCACCATTTAACAACTCTACACACCAACCAGAATGGCTAGAATGAAAAAGATGGCGAATACCAAGTGTTGGCAAGGATGTGGTGTATGGGGACTCTTGCGTGCTCATGATGAGATTTTTTTTTTTTAATGCATCATTTATTTATGACTGTCTTATTGATGCAGCTCCCAAATAAGTGGTACCAAGCAACGCGGAGGTTCTCCCGGATGCGTGCGGAAAAGCCAGTTATGTGACACTGGAGTTTCAAAGAAAGGAAGAGTTTATTGCTGAGTGCAGTGCAAGGAGTACAGAAGACCTATTGATCATAAATCTGCCTCCCTGAACTGGAGAAACTTACAGTGTTTTCTAGCATTAAAACAAAGGCAGGCAGGCTCAGGGTGAAATGAGGTGAGAGACTGTCTAATTGCTGAACATGCACAGCTTGATTACATGCTTAGTTTACTTGGTTTGAAGTTGAGGTTATTGTGCATGTCAGGTGGGCCAACTCTGATTAGAAATGCTTTGGTTTAACAAGATTACTTAGGAATTTGGGATGATCAGTAGTGGGCTGTCATTTTTTTAAAATACAATTTTATTGACATATCATTCATACGGGCTAATTCATTTTCAATCAATGAGCGGCTATGTACAAGGGCACCCCACTTCAGGGCAGCAAAATAAGATAGTGAGATATAAGCGGGGGCAGTAACGAGTTGTCTTGTTACCTTCCAATCACTGGGTAAGGTCATGCAGTTTTGAAGCATAACATCAACGCTAAAGAAACAAGGTATCTGGGTTGCTATCTATAACTGTAATAGCTTCTGGCTATTCCAAAGGCTAACGTACATCAAGGGTATGATTCAGTAAACTATCACAGTTATTGGTATTTTCTTTTGGCTATATTGTAAGATATCAGAAGGTTAGCAATAGCTTAAGATACAATTCAGTGAGTTAAAACACATCTGTCAATTTTTTGGTTTCAATAAGGAAATGTTACAGTTTCCTGTCAAAGGGAAAACTTTTTTACAGTGAGACTCCCTTTTCCCTAATCTCTGCTAAGATGAAATGAGGACTTCTATCCTTGTTGCCTGGTTTATAGGTATTGGAGATGGTTGCATTTCACACAATTTGTTCCCTTTGTGCATGGTTGCTTTTTTTTTTTTTTTTTAAT
>JAQZBX010022222.1:0-11850 GCA_029593785.1 Cabassous unicinctus | reverse complement strand
AATCCCCCCAACCCCCAGTAACCTCTAATCTGCCTTCTTTCTCTATGAATTTGCTTATTCTAGATGTTTCATAAAAGTGGAATCATACAATATTTGCCCTTTTGTGTCTGGCTTATTCCACGCAACATTATGTCTTTAAGGTTCATCCATGTTGTAGCATTTATCAGCACTTCCTCCCTTTAATGAAAATACACACCATATTTTGTTTATCCATTCATCTGCTGATGGTGTGACACCTTTGTTTTTTTTCTCACCTTTTGGCTATTGTGGATGATACAGCTATGAACACTGGTGTACACATATCTGTTTGAGTTCCTACTTTCAATTCTTTGGGGTATATACCTAGAAATGGGATTGCCAGGTCACATTTTAGTTCTATACTTAAACTCCTTGGAACTGCCAAACTGTGTTCCACAGTGGTTGATTGCACCATTTTACATTCCCACCAGCAATGTAGGAGGGTTCTGATTTTTGCACATTGTTGTTTTTTCCTTTAAAACTGCCATTGTAGTGGGTATGAAATGGCATCTCTGATGATGAGATTCCAACTTGGTTCAACAACCTTGGAAAACTCTTTGGTGGTATTTACTAAAACTGAAGATACATACATTCTATTATATAGCAATTCCACTCCTACGTACGTACCAAAAAGAAATGTGTGTACACGTTCGCCACAGACACTGCCAAGAATGTTCATAGCAGCACTATTTGTATTAATCTCAAATTGGAAACCCCAAATGCCCACTACTAGAAGGACAGAAAAATTATTGAATAGGAGAATAATGGGATACTGTATGACTCCATTTATATAAAATTCCAAAACAAATAAATCTATAAGGTTAGGAGTCAGGAGAGTGTTACCTTTGGGGTGGTTAGGTGGGTATAGAGAAGACGAGGGGGCTTCTAGTGTTCTCTTTCTTGATTTGGAGCTGATTTCACAGGGAAGTTCAGTTTAAAAACAAAGGGGAAATGTGCAGAGAAGGAGACTCTAGAACTGTAGCCTCAGATCCAGGCTCAGCCATGAACACTGTGTGTGCCCAAGCCAAGCAACTACCCTTCCGGCAATTCATTTTCACAAAGTGGCCAAATGGTGTGGAACACGCTTGTCACCATGAGGCTTTCTCAGATCGATACATTCCCAAGTACAGCAAATGCCTGGCGTCAATAGAACGCTGACACACTCCAAGCATTTACTGAGCCCAGGCATCAGGCTAAGTGCTTTATTGGAATTCTCTCATGACTCTCTCACCCACCTTGTGGGCTAGAAACTATAACCAGCCACATTTGCCAATGAGGAAACAGAGTAAGTGATTTGCCCAAGCTGCAAAGCTGAGACTAGCCCTGATCTTAGAACGTATATTCCTACCCAATGGTTCTACTGCCCCTCGACTGTCCACCAATTCCCTCTTCCCACCTTCTCTGCTTCAGCCAGCTCTCATAGTGGCAGTGGAATGGAATGCCTCTGTGCCCAGGTGCATGTGCTCCCTCCACATGGGATGTTCTCTCTGCAAGCACTGTTGGCTGGTGGGTTCCTTGGTTTAAATGAAATGTTGCACATTGAGCAATGTGAGAACAGCTAAAGGTGTGGCCACTCAGGCTGCATCAGAGGCAGAGTGCAGGGAGGCAGGGGATGCCCAGACTCCCCCAACTCGCCCTGCCCCCCAAGCAGCCACCTCTGTATCGCAGTGGGAAGCCATCAGCCCAGGGCAAACAGCAAGCTCAACGGCAGCTCTCTGGTTCTGGCCTTTGTTACCTTCCTAGCCATATTTAAGGTTCGGCAAAAGTCATAGGAAATGCGTTTTGCCGCACGGTTCCTCAAGATGCCGCGTGACAAATAAGCCAGCACCAAGCTTCCTTCACTGGAGTATTGTGAAAACGCGAGAAAGCGCTGAGCTCTTCAAAAGAAAGCCACTATTGTTCATGGATGCAAGGTTTTCCCATTTTTCTTCAACTGGTGCCCTTTTAATTACTGTGAAGGTTATTCTGATTTTTCTTTTGACTTTGAGAGGGAGAGTCCTCACTTTTCCTGCCTGACCATCCACTGAACAGCATGGTGTTTGGAGAGCAGCTCTAACTCAAAACAATACTGAAGAGAATGGTTATGTAAAAACCCTCAAAAAATGTGTTGTTGATAACACAAGCCAAATGGGAGATAAAATGCTAAGAGTTGGATGAAAAAGTTACTAATCCAAAATTTCCACCAATACTACTGTAGTTTGAAGCCTTCCCCCAAGCCAGCATGCCAGCTCCAATCTGGAGGACTTTCCAGTTCTGGGCTTGGTCACTCCTTCCCTGTTAAGGGGCACAGAGACCGTCGCCTGGCTGGGGTGGGCACTGGCGTGTGAGGGTAGGGCCTGTGGAACTCGGCTAGCGGGGTGTGGGGTGGGAGTGGGGGACAAGAAATGAAGGTTAATGCACAGCTTGCAAAGACTGGATTGTTCTCTGAGGAAGCGGTCTACTGTAAACTTTCAAACACTTCTGGAAAATTGGGCCTGTCTGCCAAATTGGGGCAATTGCCAAAGTCCAATAGTTCCGAGGGAGGCTGCAGATGCTGGGCGGGCAGCTGAGAATCAGACAGGCAAGACAGCTTTCAACCTGGCATCCAGCTCAGTGTACTACTGTACAGCCCTGCCTGTCTGCACGGGGCAGGGCACAGCTCCAGGACCTGGCAGCCGCCCACTCTGGCCAGGTAAACTAGCATCAGAGGGACTGGTTTCATTGAGATCCACGTTTCCAAAGCTGGCTGAGCATGAGACTTACTGGGGAACCTGTATATAAACACAGATCCCTGAAACCTGCCACCTCAGAAATTCTAAGACAGAAGACCTAGAGTGGGGCACAGTTTTTCCCATTCACTGGAGATGCTGATGATCCACCAGGTTTAGAGACTACTGACATCAGAGGAAAGAATATTATGATTCTAAGGTGAGATTTTGAAACCTCGAGCTTCCTGGATAACTCAGAGTCTCTCCATCTGTCAAGATGTTCATGCATATCTCCGTGGGATTTGGGAAAGGACAGAAAGAGCCTTTCAAGTCTGGGAACTGGGATTTGGCTGAGAGAGATCCTGATGCTAGAGAGCCATCCCTGGGGGTTATGGGCTCCCAAGGCATCAGGAGGAATGGCCTGGACGGCCCAGAAAAAGATGCAGAAAAGAAGGAACGTGACCCAAGCCCAGTTGATTGTCTGTCAAACAGTCTCTCCTGCTCTCCCACTGCTTCCAGGAAAGGAGACAAGAGGAAAATAATAATATCTACCATTTACTGAGTGTGTGCTACATGCTAAGTGTCAAATTCATTTGCTATTTAATTCTCATAACAATCCTATGATTGGTAGAACTATTTTGCCCATTATTCAGAATAGAAGGCTGAGGCATGGAGATACCATGTAGCATGCTCAGGAGGCAGAGGCAGGATGGGAACCCTGGGCAGGCCGACTCTAGAGGCCACTTAACCCCCGTGTCCTCCGGACAGCACCTCCACACTCCTGAGACGCAGTGAGAATCAAATGGAAACAAGCAAAGGAGGAACAATGGCAGAATGTGCTGCCGAGAAGCCGGTAGGGTAAGGGCATACATAGGTGCTCTTTACACAGCACCTTTCAATGGAGAATCCCCAGGAACTGGGGTGGCGAGGGGGACCAGACATATAGCCCTTTCATGTTGGAAAGGGGTGGTGGCTTCGTGAGGCAGTACGTGGTCAGGGCGCGGCCCTCACCTCTGCCCTTCTGGCTTCTTTCTCCAGTAGCAATACCAGACTCTTCCTTCCCGCTGACAATGCTACTTTTGGCCTCCTTCCCCTCTGTTTCACCTGACGGAAGATCTGAGCTTAGAGAGAGCTCTAGTCTTGCAACTGACTTGTCTTGCAGTGACTGCTTTGCCCGCAGAGACAGGAGGAACTTGTGATGGTAAAAAAAAAAAAAGATCAACTCGGCTAATTGCGTAAAGTTCATTATCATTTTCTCACATATATTTACCCTCAAATGTTTAGAACTTTTATGTTTGGACTTTCTTGAAATGCTTTACTGAATTAAAAACATCACATTACCATTGGCTAAAAGAGGAGACAGCTATATTTGCCAATAACTTCTGCAACAAATGCCAGAGATAGATGCCAATTTTTTCTCTGTAGTTCATATTTCCACAGACGGCTCTGAGGCTTACAATACTAGCATTCTGCAGACAGACATGAAAGATTCAACGGTGATGGTGTGTTTGAGTGTGTGTGTGTGTGTGTGTGTGTGTGTGTGTGTGTAGGAGTGGGGAAAGAGGGCTCAAAAGCCCTAAAAATTAAAATGGACTGAATCTTGATTTTTCTTGATTTTCTGGTATACAAACGTTGAAGGAAGCAGCAGCCTGATTAGTATTTGAGGCCCAGGGCTGCTTGCAAACAACTGTAACAATGTTTTTTGCCTAAGTTATTTATTCTAAACATTTGACTGGCCTTAAAACAGCTACCGATTGTGAGTGCCAATAGAAGAGCATATGCAGAAGTCCAGGCAGACGGAGAAGAGCCGTATCTCGTGGCAAACCAGCGCTTGCTTCTGGGAGCCACACTCTAGCCTGACAGTCCCTAGCGCCAGGCTCCCGGCCTTTTCTGTGCTACAGGGCAACTGGTGGAGACTCAGGACCCCTTTGCAGCAGCTTATTTGCGAATGCATACAATACAGTACCTAAGTGTGTGGGTTTGAAACTGTATGAATGTTCTTAAGGTTACTCCATTCATGTGGCTGTGGACCCATTGTAAGTAGGCTCTTTTGGTGAGTAGGATCTTAACTTCAGTTGAGATGCCACCCACCTCAGTCAGGGTGGATCTTGATCTTCTTACTGTGTCCTTTATAAGAGAATGAAATTCAGACAGAAAGAAAGCCACAGAAGCCAGAAGCTGAAAGCAGCGAGACCTGGAAGAGAAGGGAGGCCCCCAGCAGATGCCGCCATGTGCCTTGCCATGTGACAGAGGAGTTCAGGATTGCTAGCAGCCAGGCTTTGGGAAGAAAGCATTGCCTAAAGATGCCTTGATTTGGACATTTTTCTCAGCTTCAAAACTAGAAACTTGTAAGTTAATAAATTCCCATTGTTAAAAGCTGACCCATTTCATGGTATCTGTATTTTGGCAGCCTAGCAAACTACAACAATAAGATTACAAAGAAAAGCAATTAAACTGAAATATGGTTATCCAAATATAAAAAAAATAATCCATATTTCTGATACTGAAGTATATGTTTCTCATTACCAACACGAAATAACAAGACCTGACCCTGGGTCTAATAACCACCGTGATTCTGAAGCAGTGGAGGGTGTCAAAGACATTTCAAGACATCTGCCACGACTGTGATGTGGCATGAAAGTATGTGTGATTCCTACTCACAGCGAGAGTCATGGGCTCTGCTAAGGCGGCTGTGGCTTATTGCTGACATTATAGGGGAAGGAAATGCTAGTTTCAGTTACAGGTTGGTGAAGAATAAAGGTAAAATCTTTTTCACATCCCAGTTCGTGAATCCTCTGGAATCTACCCACTGACCCCATTGTAAACTTTAGTGCAATCACAAAAGTGTGTAAAAGAGAAACATGATCTCCTGTGGGTGCAAGGGCTCCACCTTCTCCCAATGAGGAGACTGGGGCCATTCTTTAGGCAGATAAGCTTTTCTTCCTCCTAAAAGGCAGAAGCAAGACAAAAAACTCTGTGCATTGGTAGTCATGGCGGTTGGTAGTTTTATCAGAATAGAATCTATCCAGTTTCTTTTCTTATTTTCATACTCTGGATTCAAAAAAAAAAAAAAAAAGTTTGACTCTTTAGCCCTGGTTTGTTTCACAGTTCTATGCCTTTGGGAGTGTCTGACATGTTATATTTTCTTACTATTTTCTTTTCTGTAATAAGCTTAAAAGTTCAGAAATTTTTAAGACAAGAGATTCAGGAAAAACAATTGCCTCATTACGGAATAGATGCTTTTTCCAAGCTGTCGCTGGAGGTTTTGCACAAGAAGGCCAGCTGAGGGCTCGACAGCAGAAGTTCCCATCGGCACGGTCTCCAATGAAAATGAGGACCGTGTTCTCAACTCCTGTGCATCCATGTGAGCTTTTAGGGGAAAGATGCCCCCCAATTTTTGGAGTTCTAAGTCCTTCACTAGACTCATTCCTCTAAAACTCTGGGCTGGAAGTGTTTTTCTTTCTTTTTTATGCCATCTAGTAAGTAGTAGTAGTTTTCCTAGCAAAGGGGGCCATTGGAGGATTTTGGGCCCCCCACCTACCCACCAAAGATATGTTCAAGTCCTAATCTTCAGTTCTGTGGGTATGGACTCGTTTGTAAATGGAATTGTCAGAGATCCAAACTGAAACACATGGGCCTTAAGCTGATTTGACTGGAGTCCTTATAAGCAGAAGCTTCTAATTTGGATACAGAGACAGAAGCCATAGGAAGAGACAGAAAGGGACAGATTGCCATATGAGAGGCAGAGATTAAACCACCACCAAAACCCTACAGAAAGCATGGCCTGCCAGTTCTCTGATTTTATTCTTCAAGCCTTCCAAATTGTGAGACAATATACTGCTGTTGTTTAAGCCAACCAGTTCTAGGGTAGTTTGTTATAGCAGACCTGGCAAACTAAGACAGACATCAAGACTGATTGCTAGTGTGAAGAACTGGACAATCAGTGCTATCCATTTGGAGATGGGAGCCTCAGGGAGATCCATGTCTAAATGGACTAAGTCAGGGATCTTAATGTAATGTAAGTTACATCTGCTTCTTAATGGAATGGAATTGTGCTTTCACAATTCATCCTTTCATAATCTATTTCTAATGCGCTTAAGGGGCCACAGGGATAAGCCATGCATGATTGCATTTTATTTCCTTTGTTAGCTTATTATCTACAAACTCTTTGCTGCATTATTTATTGATTGCCTTATATTATACACCTTTACCTTCTCCCAGACTGTTTTTATGTGATATTATTCTACTTCATGTACAGTAGAAATGCTTACAACGCTATACTTCCATTTCTTCCTTTCTAGCTTTTGTGTGATCAGACATGATACTTTTTACATGTCAAAATCTGTATGCTACTGTATTAGTTTCCTATGGCTGCTGTAACAAATCACCACAAACTTAGTGGCTTAATATAACATAAATTTATTATCTTATAGTTCTGGAGGTCAGAAGTCCAAAATCAATCTCACTGAGCTAAAGTCAAGCTGTTGGCAGGGCTGGTTCCTTCTGGAATTTCTGAGGGGGAGAATCCATTTCCTTGCCTTTTTCAGTTTCTAGAAGCTATCTGCATTCCTTGGCTTTGGACCCTTTCCCGGCATCACTCCAGCCTCTTACTTCTGTTGTCACATCTTCTAGTACTCACTCTGATGTCCTGCCTCCCTATTACAAGGACCCTCATGATTACATCCAACCCAGCCAGATAATTCAGGATAATCTCCTCATCCTAAAATCCTTAATTTAATTGCATCTGCAAAGTCCCTTTTTCCATATAAAGTAACACTCATAGGCTGTGGAAATTAGGAGGTGGACATTATTTTTGGGGGGTGGAGGTGGGGCAATTATTCTGCCTACTACAATTACATTCTTAATATTTTTGGTAAAACAGTTGCTTAAACATCAAATAGCTTCAAATAAATGTAAATAATAAGAAAAATATTATTTGTTTGTCCACTGAGTTACCACTTCCAAGGCTCTTCATTTGTTTATGTAGATCTATTTCCATCTGTTATCATTTTCCTTCTGCCTAAAGGACTTCCTTTAATATTTTTTTGTTGTGTGAGTCTGCTGGTGATTAATATTTTAAACTTTTATATGCCAAAAACTCTTTATTTAACCTCCATTTTTTTGAAAGTTATTTTTGCTAAATATAGAATTCTAGGTTGACAGGTTTATTCTTTCAGTACTTAAAAGATGTTGCTCCATCATCATCTTACTTGCATTGTTTCTAAGGGGAAATCTGCTGTCATTTTGTCCTTTGTTTCTCTATATGTAACATGTCTTTTTTCCTCTGATGGCTTTTAAGATTTTCTCTGTATCACTACTTTTAAGCAATTTGATTATGATTTTCCCTTGGTCTAGAGATTTTCATGTTTTTTGTGCCTGAGGTTTGTTGAGATTTCTAGATCTGTGGCTTTATAGATTTAATCAAATTTGGAAAATTTTCAGCCATTATTTAAATATTTTTATGTCCCTTTTCTCTCATCTCCTTCAGGGACATTAATTAGACATTTATTGGGTCACTTCAAGTGCCAAAGCTCACTGGTACTGTGTTCTTTTATTCCAGTTTTTTTTTCTCATTGTGTTTCAATTTGGATAGTGTTTTAGTTTGCCAAAGGGCTGCTGATTCATAGTACCAGAAATGAGTTGGCTTTTATAAAGGGATTTATTTGGGGTAAAATCTTACAGTTCTGAGGCTGTAAAATATCCAGATTAAGGCACCATCAGAGGTGCTTCTCACCAAAGTTAGCTACCATGTGTTGAAGCAATATGGCCACCAATCTATGCCAAGGTTTGAGCTTAGATGAGGGCAACCATGCATAGGACATGTCTCTTTCCAGGCCTCCTATATCAGTCTCTACTGTTCCAGTTTATTCTTTAGTTCAGCTGTAAACTATCAGGCATATAGCAGGGCTCATCTCCTCTTGAGCTGCTTTGTGGGCCCAGTCTCCTGGGGCTTTGTGCTTAAGCGACCCTCTAGTCCTTTTTCTTACATGGCGGGATCAAACATGGTGGCTTCCTTTTCCTGTGTCTGTCTGTGAGTCTGTCTTGCTCTGTGTTTCCATTTATATCAGACCCAGCAAGGGGGCAGAGACTCAACCTGAGTCATGTCTCACTGAAAAGTCTAATCAAAAGCCCTAAAGTGCCTTTATTAAGTAATCTAATCATAGAACTCTCAACCAAATTTAATGCCATCAAAGGGTATCACATCCACAGGAATAAACTATTTCAAAAACATAATCTTTCTTTGGGATGCATAAAATAATCTCAAACTGCCACCAATAGTTTCTATTACTATGTCTTCAAGTTCACCAATCTTTTCTCCTGCAATGTCTAATTTGCCATCAGTCTAATCTAGGGTATCTTTCCTCTCAGACACTGTAGTTTTCCTTTACAGAAGTTCCATTTGGGTCTTTTTTAAAACTTTCATGTCTGTACTTAACATGTTCAATCTTTCCAATACCTTCTTGAACATCTGGAATATGGTTATATTTTATTGCCTTTGTCTACTAATTCTATTATCTGTGTAATTTCTGGGTCCATTTTGATTGATTGATAATTCTCCTCATTATGGAGCATATTTTTCTGCTTCTTTGCATGTCTGGTAATTTTATATTTATGCCAGACATTTTGAATTTTACCTTATTGGGTGCTGGATATTTTTGCATTTCTCTAAATATTTCTGAGCTTTGTTGTAGGACATAAGTTATTGAAATCAGTTTGAGCATTTCACATCTTGCTTTTAAGCTTTTTGGGCAGGAGCAGATCAGCATTTAGTGTAGAGCTAATTTTGCCCCACTGTTGAGGCAAAATTCTTCTGTGTACCTGCCCAGTGACTTATGAAATAAGAGATTTTCATTCTGGCTGGTAGGAACAGGAACTCTTACTAGCCTTATGTGAGCTTTAGAGATTGTCCCTCTAATCTTTTCAGATGGCTCTTTCCCTCAAGATAGTTTTTTCACACACATGCCTTGATCATAACTAAATTGAATATTTGAGGAAATCCTCTGCAGATTTATGATACTCTGCCCTGTGAACTCTAGCTGCCTTAGCCTCTCTGTACTCCCAGCTTTGTTTCCTCAACTCAGGTAGAATGCTACTCCTTTACAGTTTCCCCCCCCGTGGTGGATTGAAGCTATATGTATCCCAGAATTACATCTTTTAAATTTAATCTATTCCTGTGATTGTTGACCCATTGTAAGTAGGGCCTTTTGATGAGGTTACTTCAGTTAAGGCGTGGCCCAGGGTGGGTCCTAATCCTCTTACTGGAGTCTTTTATAGGATAAAGAAGTTCAGACAAAGAGAAAAAGCCATAGAAGCAAGAAGCTGAAGTCAGCAAAACCCAGAAGGGAAGGGATAGACTAGCATTCACTTCCATGTGCCTTGCCATGTTGCAAAGGAGTCAAGGATTGCCGGCAGCCAGTCTTTGGGAAGAAAGCACTGCCTTGATGATGCCTTGATTTGGACATTTTTCTCAGCCTCAAAACTGTAACAAATTCCCTTTGTTAAGCCAACCCATGTCATGGTATCTGATCTCAGCAGCCTAGGAAACTAAAACACTCCTATGCAGCAGCCTAAAGACTCTCTCTGGGCAATAAACTAGGACAATCATAGGTATCACTTCATTTGTTTTTCATTTCCCAGGGATCACCCTCCATTTTCTGATGTACAGTGTCTTGAAAATTGTTGTCTTATAGATTATATCCTTTTTATTAGTTGTTTCAGGCAGGAGGGTAAATCTTGTTTCTGTTGCTCCATCTTAGCCAAAAGCAGAAGTTGGAATAAGAAATTTAAAGGATACTTTGGAACCATAATCATTTCACTTGATGATATCCATTTCAATTCCCTGGGTATTACAGGGCCAAAATGCTTATAAAGATCAATTATGACACTGGACTAAAAGACATTTCTGATTGCTTCTGGATGTCTCTGGCTGCCTCAGGAGTACAGGTTTTGGATGTTCAATTTTGTATTGCCTCCAAGAGTTCAACAAGAAGAAATGCTGAACCTGAAGATTTACAGATATATTAGTTTTCTCCTCCCAAAGATGGGAATCAATGTTAGCCAGAAAGGTAATAATGGCACAGATATGAGCTCACATATTTGGGTAGTGACTCTGAGACAGATCCTGTTCTCAACACAATCCAAGTAAAAACTCACCCTAAGCCTGAGATTTTACCTTTGAGGACACTTAAAGCACAAAGAAAAAGAGACAGTCCCTAGGAACCAGTCAGGAGTTGCTCACCACCAGACTCACTGCACTTCCTTGAATGATTTCTTGTCCTGGGAGGAAGCTCCTATGAGGCATCTGACAAAGTTTTACATGTGATGTTGTTGAACCAGAAGAAGAAATGTGAAAGAAGGGCTAGAGGGTCACTATATTACTTAGGGAAGACTCAAAGGGTTTCTTATCAACTCCGACCTTGTCCACAGGTTTATCAGTGGTTAGATGAAGTCACATAAGATAGACCTAAGAAGTTTGCTGTTAAGATCCCAGCTGAATTCCAGCATAGGACATACTTATTGAATGCCTGCCATGTGCCAGACACTGTTTAAGGGAGGTAGGAAAGAGTAGTAGGCAAAAGCAAAGATTCCTCATCTTGGAGAGTTTATGATTTAGCAAAGGGAGATTTGCTAAAACAATAGCCATAATAAATAAATGAATTATATAGTATTTTAGAAGATGATAAGCTTTATGGAAGTAGGGCGTTGCAGGGGGTGGGGGAGGAGGGTTAGCAGTGTGATTTCAAATACAGTGGTCAGATATTGTGATTCAAGCAATGGAAGAAATTGTAGCAGTGAGGTGGAGCCGGTGGCCACTGGACATTTTTGGGGCAGGGAGAGGAGGGGCAGTTGAAATACTCGGGCTTTTTTGGGACTTTGGGGGTTGTCCTGAGTGGCGAAGCGGCGATGGATGTAGGCCATTTTCCATCAGAATATACCATGCAGAACTGGGTGGGAGAGAGTGTGGTCTGTGATGTGAACTGTGGTCTATGCTCGGTGGCAAGGCCCCAGGATGTGTATATCCATTGTGGGTGTTGTACCACACGGATGAGGAATAGTTGTGTGGGATGTTGTTGGAGGTGTGGGTGGTGGGGAACATGGGAATCCCTGTAATTTCTGAGTAATATTTAGGTAATCTAGGCACCTT
>JAQZBX010022221.1:8636-31818 GCA_029593785.1 Cabassous unicinctus | reverse complement strand
CTGCAGTGCTGCAGCTATCCACTTTCGGGTGGTACCTGCATATCATGCAGAACCATCTGTAAACCAGGCCCGAGTTTTCTCATCCTCAGTCAACTGATTGTAAGGGACTCCCCAAGAGGCCAAAGCTGTGGGCTGGGAAAGAGAAGGTAACATGGCAGGGGTAGGGACCATGGGCATTTGGGCCACTTCCTCATGTAACACACTTGTGCCTTCAGGACCTGCTTGAGCCCAATCTCGTATATACCACTTCCACTTTATTATGGAGTGCTGCTGTGCACGCCCAACTTTATGGTTTGGTGGGTCAGACAATACCCAGCTCATGATAGGCAACTCAGGTCTCATGGTAACTTGATGGCCCATGGTTAAGTGTTCAGTCTCTACTAAGGCCCAGTAGCAAGCCAAAAGCTGCTTCTCAAAAGGGGAGTAGTTATCTGCAGAGGATGGCAAGGCTTTGCTCCAAAATCCTAAGGGTCTGCATTGTGATTCCCCTATAGGGGCCTGCCAAAGGCTCCAGACAGCATCTCTATTTGCCACTGAAACTTCCAGCACCATTGGATCTGCTGGATCATATGGCCCAAGTGGTAGTGCAGCTTGCACAGCATCCTGGACCTGTCGCAGGGCTTCCTCTTGTTCCAGTCCCTAATCAAAACTAGCAGCCTTTCTGGTCACTCGGTAAATGGGCCTCAGTAACACACCCAAATGAGGAATGTGTTGTCTCCAAAATCCAAAGAGGCCAACTAAGTGTTGTGCCTCTTTTTTGGTCGTAGGAGGGGCCAGATGTAACAGCTTATCCTTTACTTTAGAAGGGATATCTCGACAGGCCCCACACCACTGGACACCTAGAAATGTCACTGAGGTGGAAGGACCCTGTATTTTTGTTGGATTTATCTCCCATCCTCTCTCACGCAAATGCCTTACCAATAAATCTAGAGTCTTTTCTACTTCTTGCTCAGTAGGTCCTATCAGCATGATATCATCAATATAATGGACCAGTGTGATGTCTCGTGGGAGGGAGAGACGATCAAGGTCCCTGCGGACAATATTATGACATAGGGCTGGAGAGTTGATATACCCCTGAGGCAGGACAGTGAAAGTGTACTGATGATCTTGCCAGCTGAAAGCAAACTGTTTCTGGTGGTCCTTACTAATGGCAATTGAGAAAAAAGCATTTGCCAGGTCAACAGCTACATACCAGGTACCAGGGGAAGTGTTGATTTGCTCAAGCAATGATACCACATCTGGGACAGCAGCTGCAATTGGAGTCACCACCTGGTTAAATTTAAGATAATCTACTGTCATTCTCCAAGATCCATCCGTTTTCTGCACAGGCCAAATAGGAGAGTTGAATGGGGATATGGTGGGAATCACCACCCCTGCATCCTTCAAATCCTTGATGGTGGCACTAATCTCTGCAATACCTCCAGGAATCCGGTATTGCCTTTGATTTACTATTTTGCTAGGCAGGGGCAGTTCTAGAGGCTTCCACTTGGCCTTTCCAACCATAATAGCCCTCACTCCACGAGTCAGGTATCCAATGTGGGGATTCTGCCAGTTACTGAGTATGTCTATTCCAATTATGCATTCTGGAACTGGAGAAATAACCACAGAATGGGTCCGGGGACACACTGGACCCACTGTGAGACGGACCTGAGCTAAAACTCCATCAATCACCTGACCTCCATAAGCCCCTACTCTGACTGGTGAACACAGTGACGTTTTGGGTCTCCTGGAATTAATGTGACTTCTGAGCCAGTGTCTAATAATCCCCAAAATGTCTGATGATTTCCTTTTCCCCAATGCACAGTTACTCTGGCAAAAGGCCATAGGTCTCCCTGGGGAAAGGTGGGAGGAAGATTAACTGTATAAATTTTTGGCAGTTTAACAGGATCCTTCCCCAAGGGGTCCTGGCCTTGTCCTCATTCAAGGGGCTCTGGATCTGTAAACTGTCTCAAGTCTGGGAATTGATTAAGGGGCTGTGATTCTCTGCGTCTGTAATTAGAGTTAGGATTTTGTTCACTTGACCTAGAACTCTTCTGCTTATACAGATCCAGAAGAAATTTAGTAGACTGCCCCTGTATTTCACTTCTGGGTACCCCATGATCTATTAGCCAACGCCATAACTCCATGCGACTCAGACTATTCTGTGTGCTCTTTTGAATCCGTCTTTCATTGCGGTAGCCACGCCCACCTTGCCTTTGGCGATTAACTGCGGATACTTGACTTTTACCGGGCGGAGATCCAATCATCCCCATAATATTTAAGGATTCCAATTCCATTACAGCACCCCCTACAGTAATATCTGGACTGCAGAGAAGAGCAACCACAGAGCTCTTCAGAGAAGATGGAGCTAGTCTTACAAATTTATTCCTCACAGTCCTGGTTAAAGGTGTGTCCTCTGGACATTCCTGGGGTGGGTGGGCAGGTCTCAAATGGTAAATGCAGTCTAGTATTCCAATCTCTCTAAGCCTTTGAATCCCCTCATCTACTGTATACCACGGTAAATCAGGCATCTCAACATCAGACACGCTAGGCCATCGTTTGGTCCATGCTGTCAGCCACCCAAGCAAAGTGTTAGAGCCCTTTCTAACCCCTTGAGCCACAGCACTGAATCCAGAATTTCTGCTTAGTGGGCCCATATCAATAAATTCAGCCTGATCCAACTTTATATTCCTTCCACCATTATCCGATACCCTTAGCATCCATTCCCACACATATTCCCCAGATTTCTGTCTATATAAGTTGGAAAACTCATGCAGTTCTTTCAGAGTATAGCGTACTTCCTCATGGGTCACACTTTGTATTTCACCTTTGGGGGCTTGTTGTGATTTTAACCTAGTAATGGGTCTCGAAGACAAGAGGGGTGTGGGGTGTGGGTAAGGAGAAGGATTAGAGATGTCTTGTAGGCTACTGACCTGAGGGCATTCCTTTGCATTTTCTTCTGGTGAGACAGGATTATTCTCTTCAGGCAGGGGTTGGAAGACAGATTCCTCAGGGCAGACTGGAAGTTGGGCAGTGCATGCTGGAGATTGGCTGGTACCAGCCTCGTGGCTGGGAGGAGGTCCAGACTCTCTGCGGCAAGGTGGAGGCTGGGCAGTGTATGCTGGAGTTTGGCTGGTATCTGCCTCGTGGCTGGGAGGAGGTCCAGACTCTCTGGGGCAGGCAAGAGGTTGGGCAGTGCAGGCTTCCATTTGGCTTGTACCCACCTCAGGGCTGGAAGGAAGTCCAGACTCCCTGGGGCAGGCTGGAGGCTGGATGATACAAGGTTGACAAGGTGTGGTCTCCACAGGGCAGGCTATCGCAGGTTTATCTGGTAAAGTCTCAGCAGAATTTAGGGTTCCAATGTCCTCACCAATATTATCATCATCCCATATGTCTCCGTCCCAATCCTTGGGATTCCACTCCTTTCCAATCAATGCCTTCACTTTAATTGCAGAAACCCTGGGAGGTTGAGATTTTTAGTTTCCTCTGTAATTCTGCTACTCGTACAATGAGAGTCTGGGTTTGATTCTCAGATATCAAGTCTGTGGCTACAGGAGACAAGATTTTCTTTCAAGACACACGTAGAAACTTTCATATCATCCATGCGGCATTTAAGTTTCAAAATTGAAGACTTTAGCTCATCTCTTTCTTTTGTAACTGTATCCAGAGTATCTAGGAGGAGCCAGCCAACATCATTATATTTTTTCACTCCACAAAATTCTATTAAGGTGTTGAAAACACTCTCACTCAGATCCTTGCTGCTTCTTTTTTTTTTTTTTTAAAGATTTATTTATTTACTTTATCCATTTTAAACCTCCCCTTCCCCGTTTTTGCTGTTTTGTGTCCATTTGCTGGGCAATTCTCTGTGTCTGTTTCCTGCCATCTCTTCTCATCCTCCTCTTCAAGTCTTCACCAGGATTCAATCCTGGAGACCTTCGATGTAGGAGAGAGGTGTTCTGCTATCTGTGCCACCTCAGGTCCTGGTTTTTGGAGCTTTCGGAGCATCTCGTCTTGTCTCTCTCCTTTTTACGTCATCTTGCTGCATGGCTCCCGGGGCCTGATGGCTCACCGGCACACAGAGCCTGGCAGCCCATGCACCTTCTATATATATTTTTTTATTTTACCGGGAGGTCCCGGGGTTCGAACCCAGGTCCCTCCATAAGGCAGACGGATGCCCAACCATTTCAGCCACATCCGCCCCCCAATCCTTGCTTCTTATAAGCATGGAAGTAGGGGAATCCAATGATGCTATTTTTTGTATCTCTATTGCCAGCTCATGCCATGGACTGTTAGCAACCTCATTATTGGAAAGGGAGTCATTAGTACCCCTGAGTCCAATTAGAGTAGAGAGCCAATTACAAAACTCCCAGAACCACCTCAGACATCCCATGTTTAAAACTCTGTTCCTGAAGAACCACTCCCAGTACCAAGCTGTATTAGTCAGGGTTCTCTCGGGAAACAGAATCAACAGGAGATATCTGTCAATAATATGAGATTTTAAAAGAGTCTCTCACGCAACCGTGGGGATGCACAAGTCCAGGCTCCACAGGCAGGCTGCAAACCAGTGGCTCCGATGAAAGTCTGACAAAGGGTCGTTGATGAGTTTCTGGGAGAAGTTGGCTGTCCAATGAAGAGCTGGGAAATTCTCTCTGAATGTTGAAATCACTTCCCTTTTTAAGGCATTCAACTGATTGGATAAAAGCACCACCCATTGATGATATAATCTCCCTGATTGATGCAGATGTAATCAGCCATCCACGCAGTAAACTCACTGGTGATTGAAGTCCATAAATGCTCTTGTATTACAATTAGCCCAGGGCTTGTTGGAACAAACACCTGGACACAATTACCTGGCCGAGTTGACACATTAGCCTAACCATTACTCAAATGATTAAGTCTACAGACCCATGTCAGCCTATCCAGGTTACAAACTGTATGATCTTGCACAAGTTACTTGACCTCTCTAGGCTTCCATTTTCCCATCTGCATATAAAAGAGAACAATACCCACCACAAAGGGTTGTTGCGAAAATAATGAGGTGATTCTATTGAGTGCCTAGCATGGTGTTTGGTCTACAGTAAAATACTAAACAAGTGATAGTACTGATTGGTGTTAGGATTAAAAAAAATTACTGCTAGAACATATGGAAGGATTATACCTGCTTGCTTACTTGGAAATCCAAATTTCTAAGTTCGTTTTTGTCCAAACATTCAGCATACCATCCAATTCTTAACACTACTTTTTGGAGACCTGTCAGCACCACTGTTTCTCTACAGCAGGGGTTCTTAAACTTTTTTGTTCCATGAACCCCTTTGCCAGTCAGGTGAAAACCACGGACCCCTTACTAAGTCCACACTGTACTGTGTATTATTTAATAAATATATCACCCCCGCACCAACATGTCCCCACAAGAATAATGTTTTTTTGAATTTCAGTTCAAGTCACGGACCCCTTGTTAAGAACCCCTGCTCTACAGGATGGCACTGATCCTATCAAATGAGCTATGGAGAAGCACATCTTTGTCGAGTAGTGGAGAAAAACAGCCTATTTAGCTAAAAGCATGTTTGTTTGTAATTTTCAGTTTCCTCCCCTGGTTGGTCTTCTAGAGAGATCAAAGATTTTCGTATGTTATCTGTAGGGTGTTGCATGGGACCTATCTGCTGGCTCATCCCTGAAGGCAGGAAGTCTGGGCAGAGGGTGGGAAGGGAGCAGCGACTTTTCTCTGAGTCTCACTGGACCAGAGGAACAAAGTATGTATGCGAGCAGGCTGCTTGGCATAATCAGATGACTTTGAAGATCCAGATGAAGCCAACTTGACCACCATATGGCAATGAAACTGGGTTTGGTATCAGTCTCATTACATAGGCCCTGGGATGAAGTTAAATGGTGAAATCATGTTGAAATCATGCTTGTTTTGTCTCTGAAACGTCCAGAGGGCCTTTAGTTTGGTTGAGTTTTATTCTGCCCGAGCAGTAGCTTTGCAGACTGAATTTCTGAAAGGGCCTGACACAGGTGGTATCCTAAGGGTGGAGTCCCCAGCCTGGTGCTGTAGGGGGCTCTGCCCAGCACAGGCTCCAGCCCTGTGCCCCTCTGTGCTGCCAGGAGGATGTAGCTTGCAGCACTGTTGAGAAACCAGCTCCACACGCCTGCAGATATGTGCCTAAGGAGAGGAAGAGGAAGCGTTTCCTTGCAGCCTGTCACTCTGAGGCTGTGGCTGAGGTCCCACTTGCCATGGTCTGGATCTCTCTCTTCCCCACCCCCTACCCCATCCCCAAGGCCTTAGCAGCACAGGGCCAGGACTTGGCTTGGGAGCTTTGTGCTCAGGGGAAACAGCTCAAAGTGCTTGGGGCTAAAGGCCCTGGGCTGTACACAGTGGTGTGTCCCAACTTTCATGTACATGTGACCCACCCCAGGTTCTTGTTAGAAGGTAGATTCTGATTCAGTGGGTCAGCATTTCTAACAAGCCCCCGGGTGCTGCCGCCGGGTTGTGGGACTACACGCTGAGTAGTGGGGGTCTAGAGCAGAGGGTCTCAAAGTGTGATCCCTGATCAGCAGCAGCAGCAGCAACACCTGGGAACTTGTTAGAGATGCAAATTCACGGCCCCTCCCCAGTCTCCAGAATCAGAATCACTGTTTCAACAAGCCCTGCATGTGATTCTGACGCTCCTTTAAGTTTGAAAACCCCTGGTCTAGGGCAGGCTCACATTACTATTTGCATGTCACTGATGTTCTTTTTCTCAGAAATGAGAGAGGGAAAACTTTCAGAATACTAATGCATTTCTGTAGCAGCCAGATTGAATAGAAAGTTCCTGGAGCATATCACTGTGTAACAAATCCCGACCTCAGTTGCCCACACCTGGCCTGTTCCAGTTGGCTAACAGCTGTGAAGAAGAGGTAGTAAACAAAAGAAATCCATGTTTACCTTTAAAAATTCACACAATGCTGGATGTTCTAATGGAAAAAGCAAAGATCCCCTACTTTCCTTCTGAGTGGTAATCACTACTCACAATTTGATGTGTATCACCAGACCTTATTCTTTGCACAACTGAAAGCTTGTAAAAAAACAAAAACAAATAGAGAGCCCATTTTTAAATACAAAAATTGCAGTAGTTTGTATATTGACTCTAACTTGTTAATTGTATTTTGCCTTCGTCCATAGATATGTGGAAACTTCGGAATTCCTCAAAGCTACAGGGGAGCCAGCTCTGTGATCACCCCATGTTGATGTAGGGGTACTCTGCTAGGGTGGGGAGAAGGGCACAAAGTCTCTTCTGCTTTGGTTAGGCTGCAAACTATTTAACATGTCTTATCCTCCTGGATCATGACAGAAAGGCAAGATTGGAATGCACGTGCCTTACTACCTGCTTCTCCAATAGACTCTGTTTCCTTCTTTTCACCCTTCACTTGGTGGGAAAAGACAAGCCTTTTTCTTTTCCTGATTACTAGGAACCAATCTGAGCTCATATTCCAAGTCCTACACTATCAAAGAAACTTGATCTGAGTTGTTGGGCTAGGCTTCTAAGAAAAGAACAGTATCCGTCCAGGTTTAGTTTCCGATGGCACCCATCACTTTGGTTAGTTTTAACATAAGCGGATTTAATACACGTTGTTGGATGTGCCGCAGGAGGAGGCTTTAGGCCAAGCTTCCAGAAATGACTCCCAGAAAAACACAGCGGAATTGGCTCACCAAGGACGCTGCCACCTCCACTGGGACCTCAGGAAGCCTGTGCTTTACCTGCAGGACCACATTGCCTCACGGCATCCAGACCAGCAAAACGCATGCCCTGTGTTATGCCTCTTGGCACTCACAAAGCTAGAGACGTGAACCAGGACTTTTATTAACACTGCCACAGAAATACAAAACACCTCCAATCCTGTATTTGTCCCCAAAAGAGCCGCCTCACCTAATATGGGGTGTCTGCTTGGTGGAAGCCAGGTCACCGTTGGATCCTGAGCTCTGAGGGAACCTGGGAAATGCTGACTTCAGTTTCCCAGCCTCTAGTGTGCAGGAAGGCATGCTACCAGGGGGCTGGAATGGAAATGTGTGAGGCAATCTACAGTATCTTCCACAGAGCAACTGGGGACTAGGATAAAGCAAGTTTGAAACTACACTGATTGAATACTCGCCCAACATTACCCGCATCATAATTTAATAACCACGTGTCCTTAATCCTCATATGTTTAAACTCTTCCAGAATTCAGTTTTCTTTAAATCCGTGTTACTTCTTGGGTTCAGAAGAGGTTACCGGGCATTGTATAAAGTGATGTGCCATTTTATTTGTCCTGCACAAAATGTTCACCAATATTTCCAGGCCAGAATTAGGTGCTAAGGGGACCTGAAAAATGAGAAAAGATAGAGCCCTTGACCCAAGGGATGTACAGTTTTGTGGGAATCATAGGAGCTGCCCAATAATAACTGTCACATATTGGAGGCTACTTTTCAAACATCACCTCATTTATCTGTGTTACTCCTGTCAGGACAGGATTATTTACTCCTTTTTACAGACGCAGAATCTGAATCTTACAGAGGTTGGGCAATTTGCCCAATGTCATAGCTAGCACGCAGCAGGGCTGGAATTGGAACACAGGACTGGGGCAAAATAAAGGCTGACACCCTTTTCACTTTACCTCACTTCTAATTGTCTAAGATTTGGGACATTTTCAGCCTAATCACATTTTCACAGATTTAAACCAGTGGTCAAACAAATTATGCCCTGTGGGCCAAGCCCTCCAGCACCTCCTGGTTTTTGTAAATACAGTTTTATTGGAACACAGCCTTGCCCATTTGTATACATATTGTCTATGGCTGCTTTCATGGGGCAATAGCTGAGTTCAGTGATTAAGTCTGAGACCAAATAGTCTCCAAAGCATGAAATATTTACCATCTTGCCCTTTACAAAGTTTGCCAACCCCTGACTTAAACAGATCCAGGAAGATTCCTTTCTGTTGCCAGATTTTCTCTAGGTTCTTGGCAATGTTACAAATAAGAATTTAAGTACATCCCAGTTTAGTTAGGCCAGTAGTTTATTAAGAAAATGAGAGAAGAGAAGTGGGAGAAAATAAAAGATTATGGGTCTCAGGTATACTTCCGGGCTGGTCCAGGCAGAGAGGAAAAAGGACAAAAAAAGGACCAAAAAGAGTAAAAAGGAATGATTTAGCTTCTGTGCTGGCTTTTTAAACCATTAATTATTCCCCCCACTTGCTTATTTTGGGAAGTGGTCCCAGTCGTTTGCTGTTTTGGTTGTTTATCCCACCTGTAAATCCCTCCAGGGGCCCATGATAAGGCCACTTGGGAATATCCTGGGCTTTTCCTTGATCCCCGACATCAAGGAAAATTCTAGCGGGTTCTTCCAGCCACTTGGGGGGGAGGGGCGAGGTGTCTTTCTCTCAGGATTTCCAGGTGGGTTCCATGGCTACGTGTTTCACGGCCGTGGTTTTCTGTCAGGTCCCAGATTTGTCTTTTCATTCACTAAACTAGCCTGCTCCACTTTCTAACCTTCATCTTTTCCAATAAGGGCACAACAGACTCGTCATTCAAGGATTTAACACTTCTGATTGATTGAGTCTGCTTGAGAGTTATCCCAAATTCATACCATTATGCAAGGCAGGGAAGTCCAGCACTGGAGAGTACGGCTTGGCCTCAGACAAACGTGTGTTCCAGTCCTGGTTCTGTCACTTACTAGCTCTACATCCTTTGAGAAATTGCTTACTCTGCCTAAATGTACTTGTTCTAAGCCAATCACTCACTCATCCGTTTGCTTAAAAATACTTGAGTACCCACCAGAGGTCAGATACCATTCTACATGTTGAGGACAAAACAGGGAACAAAATAGACAAAAATCCCTTTAGAATCCCCACCAGGTGGGGGTAGACACTAAAAAAAAAGGTGTAAAAACGGGAAGATAAGTGTCATGAAGCAAAATAAAGCAACAGAGACGGACAGGAAAGTTCAGGGCAGGGAGAGAAGAAGGGGACGGGCTATAATTTTAAGTAGGATGGTTGGGGAAGCCTTCAGTGAGAAGGTGGTATTTGAGTATAAAGACCTGAAAGACATAAAGAGGGGAATGAAGTGAAAATCTGGGAGAAAGAACATTCTAGGTTGAAGTGAGAGAGAGAGCAAGGCTCCGAAGCAGAAGCATGTCCAGCAGGTTCAAGGAATAGGAAGGAGGCTAGAGGGAGTGGAGCAGAGCAAACAGGCATCTAGTGGGGAGGAGGTCTGAGAGGTACAGGGAGACCAGCACCTTTGAAGTATTGTAAGTTATTCTTTGGGTTTTATTTTTAACGTGATAGAAAACCATCAGAGATCTTTTAAAAAAAATTGTGTTAACATATACACAACACAAAATTTCCTATTTTAACAGCTTTAAACATATGATTCAATGGTATTAATTGCATTCACAATGTTGTGCTACCATCACCACCTTCCATTACCAAAACATTTCCATCAGCCCAGACAGAAACTCTGAGAAAAGCTCTTGGAAAGCTTTTGAGGAGATGAGGAGAGAAGGACATCTTTTGATTTCTGTTTTAACTCGTCTATTTTGGGTACTGTGTTGAGATGAGACTGGGGCAGGGGGCAAGGGTGGAAGCAGAATGACCAGTTAGGAGGCAAATGCCATAATCCAGATGAGAGATGACAGTGGTTCAGACTGCGTTGGTTGTGCTGAATTGCTGGGATGTGGTTGGATTCTGGACATAATTTTTTCCTCTTTTTTATGATTCTGGATATATTCTGAAGTGTAGGTACAACAGGATTTCTTGACAGCCTGGATATGAGGTGTGAGAAAATCAAAGGTGCTTGGTCTAAACACATGGAAGGATGGAGTTGCCCTTACCTGAGATGGGGAGACTGCAGTTGGAGCAGGTTTTAGGGAAAGATCAGGAATTTGATTTTGGGGGTGTGGAGTTAGAGATGCCCAAGTGGGGATATTAAAGAGGCAACTGGGCATTTGCATGGAAAGCTTGAAATTGGTATTATGGAGGGGATGCTGTCATCGGCAGTGATAAGGTTTAGGATGTGATGATGAGAGTGAGTGGTAGAGGTGAGGTGGAGAACAAGATCTGAAGGAGCTGAAAAAACAGAATATCAGCAAGATCATCCATGAGGATATTAAAATCACCAAGAATTTTGATAAGGGTATACTGTTGGAGAAGGTGACAGTGAGCCAAGAGCAGATATCTTAGAGGAGGGAAGCGAATGTGGCTCAAGCAGATGGGTGCCTGCCTACCACATGGGAGGTTCCAGGTTCGGTTCCTGGGGCCTCCTAAAGAAGATGAGCAAGACAGTGAGCTGACGCAACAAGATGACACAGCAAGATGACGCAATAAAGAGACACAAAGAGGAAACACAATGAGAGACACAAGTGGGAGTGGAGGTGGCTCAAGGCATTGGGCACCTCCCTCCCACAAGGGAGGTCCTGGGTTCAGTTCCCAGTGCCTCTTCCCACCCCCCAAAAAAGAAGATGAGCACACAATGAACAGACACAGAGAGCAGATGGTGAGCGCAAAACGAGGGGGTGGAGAAATAAATAAAATAAAACTTAAGAAAAAATCTTAGAGGAATGAGGAAGTGAAATTGGGGGAGGGTGTTCAGTAGATGACTGCAACAAAGAGGGGTAGTGGGTGGAAATTGTCTCATGACATAAGATGCAAAGCTAGGGGGCTGTTTAGGGAGGAAGAGAGGTCTAGAAATGACAGTGGTTTAAGGGGTGTGAGGTAGAAAATGCCCCCCACTTGAAAAGGCTGCAGGAGAAGTAGTATCTTCAAGTTTTTGTTTTTTTTCAAAGATTTATTTATTTATTTATCCCCCCCTTGCTGCTTGTGTTTGCTGTGTCCATTCACTGAGTGTCTTCTCTGTGTCTGCTTATCTCCCCTTGCTGTGAGGTCCCACTGCATCAGCCTACAGCGCCACGCGGGCCGGCTTGCCCTCACAAGGAGGCCCCGGGAAGCGAACCCGGGGCCTCCCACATGGCAAACGGGGGCTCCATCGATTGAGCCACACCCGCCTCCTGCTGTGAGGTCTTGCTGCATCAGTCCACCGCGCCGTGTGGGCTGGCCTGCCCTCACAAGGAGGCCCCGGGAAGCGAACCTGGGGCCTCCCATATGATAAACGGGAGCTCTAATCGATTGAGCCACACCTGCTTCCCTTCAAGTTTGAGTTAAGAGTATGAGGTGAAGGGAATGATCCCAGAGGATGCTGAAAAAAGGGGAAATTTTGCTGAGGCCTGGTTGTATGATCCAGCAGGTGCAATAGAAGGATTTCTGAAGCTGGGAGTGGGTCATGGTGGAAGATGGGGTCAGAAACAAGAATATACAGATAGTTTGGAGACCTGGGCTTCTTGTCATGGCTGCCATAACAGGGATCAAGGATATCATGGTCGCGAGGCAGAAACTGGTGGCCAGACCAAGAGTAAGGGCAACAGGGAGGCTAGGGGGTATTGCCAGAGCATGCCGAGTTCTGGGGCTCCGTCATGGCTCCTGCAATGAAAGCGCCGAGGCTGGAGGGAGAAAGGTCTGACTGGAGAAGTGCTGCCTCTCGGTTCCTAGCGTGCGGGGTACTCTCTCCTGTTCCTTACAGTCAGAGGCATGGAGACCATGGCAAGAAACATAAAAAAACTCAATGTAGCTTAGGAAAAAAGTGAGCTTGTTGGAAGATATCTTAGCTTCCTAAGACACTGAAACAAAGTACCACAAACTTGGTGGCTTAAAACAACAGAAAATCATTCTCTCACAGTTCTGGAGGCTAAAAGTCCCAAATTAAGGTGTCAGCAGGGCCATGCCCTCTCTGCAGGCTCTAGGGGAGTATATTAGTCAGGGTGTTTTAGGGAAAGAGAACCGACAGGAGATAGCTGTAAATATTGAGATTTTATAAAATTGCCTCACGTGACTGTGGGGATGCACTAGTCCAAATTCCACAGGGCAAGTTTCAACCTGAGACCTCTGATGAAGGTTTTTGATGAATTTCCCAGGTGAAGCTGGTTGGCTGAAGTAGAGATGGAAATTCTTTCTTCTGACTGATGAAATCATCACTTCTCCTTTTAAACCAGGTGTTCTTAACCAGAGGTCCGTGGAAAGATTTCAGGGGGTCCATGAGCTTGAGTTGAAAAAAATCAACTTATTATCTTTATTTTCTCTGGCCTCTAACTGAAATCTAGCATTTCCTTCACTTATGAATGTTTGCAATAAATTACAGTAGTATTCAATTCATATCACATTACCATTGTTACATATCTTGAAAAATCGCTTATGCTCAACCATACTTCGAAATTACAGTAGTTGTTAGACCCGATGCTAGTTGAGTGTCATAAATCTCTCTGCTGCTACATTCTGAGAAGGGGTCTGTGGCTTTCACCTGACTGACAAAGGGGTCCATGGAACAAAAAGGTTAAGTGACCCTGTTTTAAAGCCTTCAACTGATTGGATGAGCCATTTCTCATTGTGGAAGGCAATCTCCTTAGTTGATTGTAGATGTAATCAGCCACAGATACAATCAAGTTACTGATGATTTAAGTCCACAAAATGTCCTCACAGTAACAATCAGGCCAGTGATTGCTTGACCAAGCAACTGGGCACCATTACCTGGCCAAGTTGACACATGAACCTAACCATCATTGGGAGGAATCCTTCTCTGCCTTTTCCTAGCTTCTGGTGATTCTTCAAGGATTCTTGGCAATCCTTGGCATTCCTTGACTTGTAGCTACTTAACTCCCATCTCTGCCTCCATCTTCATACAGCGTTTTCCTCTGTGTGTCTTTGTCTCTTTTCTTTTTATAAGAACACCAGTCATTTTGGATTAGGGCCTACCTCATCCTAACTCGTTTACTTCTGCAAAGACCCTATTTCCAAATAAGGTCACATTCACAGGTACTGGGGTTAGGACATCACTGCATCTTTTTCGGGGACACAGTTCAGGCCATAACAGAGGGTCTATCAAGGACTCCAAAGGGCCGCCCTGGCTCAGCAGCGGGAGTTCATAGCTCCTGTTTTCAGTATTTGTGGCTAAGACTCAGTTATCAACTTTCGTTTTCTCTTGCTCTCAGTTCTAATTTGGGATTTGAATGGCCAAACTGACAGATCAGATGGTTTGAAAATGTTTCCTGGGGGTCCACCTCTCTGGATTGTGGGTCAAAGACGGGGGAGTTCAAAGCAATGGGAAAACGATTGTTAACTGGGCAGACGCTTGCCAAAGCATCTAATTCACTAAGCTTAAGATTCTCATCTGTGAAATGGGGGGTAATAATAGCACTTGTCTCATTCAACTGAGGTGAAGATTAAGTGAGATGATTAGAGAAAACATATAGCACAGTGCCTGGTATCTTTTTGGCCCTCCATACCCATTAGCCATTATTTTTATGATCATGGCAGCTAATAATTTGTTGTTTTATTGAGAAACAAATTTGAGTTGTGCCTGCTGTGAATCATTTGCTCATGAGGGAGCTTGGGAGAGAGTATGTGTGCTGGACAGGATGGGAGAGCTGGGGTCTGGCAAGGGCCCCAGCAGGAGTCCTGCAATGGGCTTTGACATTTCAGTGTGGCTTTGTTGTTCTTTATTTGGGTCTGAAGGGCAAACATTGCATTTCTATTTGTATTTTATTGCTTTTTATTGGGGAATTCTATGCTATAGAAAGTTGCTTGGGTATGGGGACCTCTGAATGTCTGGGGGCTCATTCTTAGTTAATGTCAAGGGTCTTGGCTGGTCTCCTTTTGACTGTCACCTACAGCAGCCCCTTCGTCTCCCTGATCTTTACAGCTGACCTCCACTAGCTTGCTTTTGTCTGGTTTCTAACTTAGTTTTTATTAGGACAGATCTTGAATGTCAGCAGCCATGCATTCATCCCTCTGGATAAGAATTTTAGCTGTTTTTTTTAGTTATTTAGAATTTATTGGCTTATGCATCGATATAAGCCCTCATGGTTAAATTGGGTGCAATGCACAGGTAGCTCTCTATTGTTGCTCTAAAGAGATCATAAATGTACTGATGGAAGTTGTGTGATAAGAAAAATGTGGTATGTGCTGGAATCAATTTGGTTCCTACTGAGAACTCTTGCGGATGCCTTAATTTCCCAAGTCTGTAATGTATTATTGACGAGGAGATTTTATAACTCAGATCACAGTACTTGAGCTACTGCGAGGTCACAGAGACCCTTTCTGTGATCTCTGGATCATTGCAGGTAACATACCATGTTAAACTGTTGATATCAGATTCTACTTTTTCTTATTTCTTGCTTTATTGCTATGAATCTTGCTGTAAAACATGGGCACAATTTTGGGGAAATAAACTGCTATGGAATTGAGGCATAAAAAGCCCCATGACATTTCTGAAATAAGGCATAAATAAAACACAGTTGTAACTTGGAAAATATGTGACCATAGAAATTCTTTGGGTACATGACTGTTGATATTATTTGATCAGCTTCTTCCAATTTATCCTATGTTTGAAAAAAGTAGATATGTGACCCTGGACAGGTATTTTAAAACAGATTACTTTTTTTTTTTTTTTTAGGAGGTACCAAGGATTGAATCCAGGACCTTGCACGTGGGAGGCAGGCACTCAACCACTGAGTTACATCTGCTATCCAATGAGAGTTGGTTTTTTCATTTGTTTGTTCGTTTTTAGGAGGTACCAGGAATTGAACCCAGGACCTCCTACATGGGAAGCAGGTGCTCATATATTGAGCTACATACTCTCTCCAAGATTATTTTTAAAATATTGGAATTTTTATACCTATCCTCTAATGACAAAGTTTCTGAAGCCAAGTAAGTTTTCCTTATTATTATGAATGATAAATGATGGGCTTATCATAAAGTCTTTTATCAGTACTTGTGCTCAATTTCTATTGTTCTTGAAGGGAGAATGGAATATGCTGTGAGCCCTCTTTAGAAAATTATGCTGTTTTGTCACTTCACTCTTTCTAATTCTAATGGATTTCATGGCAAATACATACCTTTCTACTTTTGATGGATTTTAAAGATACGTTGTGAAAACTGCATAGTTATTAAAAAGTGAGGTATATTGATTCAACTTGCCCAATTCTTTGAACAGGAAACTTTAAAAAGTTTTCTTAAGTAATTAACTTGAATTGAAAAGGAGCAGAAGTGGCTCAAGTGGCTTGGTACTCGCCTCCCCGTCCTGGGTTCAGTTTCTGTTGCCTCGTAAATAAGATGAGCAGACAGATGAGGGAGCCATCTCGGGGAAGGGAGTGAAGGGAAGACCAATGTTTTTTTATTATATAGAGCAATTCATTAGGGTGAACATTGGATTTTGTATAGGGGAAAAGATTTCAATTGTCACAGACCATAAATGCAGCACCCATAGTCTCCAGTTAACTAAACTCTAGGCTGAAAAATAAAGGACAAGCATTGTTTATTCCCTCTTCTCTGGCTCTGTGTTGCGTCCCATTTCTCTGACCTGGCTACTGCCTAATTGATCAGCCATGCTGGGTCTTGGCAATTCAAAGAGCTCCTGGGCCCCAGTGAGGTGACTTACAAAGCAGTTTTCTTCCAAGTCATCAAAAGAGAATGAGCAGTGTTTATAAATGTATATTTTATGCAGTATCCAGCCCTGGAATCTAGATGCCCTTCACAATTGGGGCCAGGTCAGATTTGATATGTAACTTGTCACAGCTGGTGCCAGGGTCCAACATGCAGAGATGATTAGGGCTCCAATAACCCTGGGGATTCAGCAGCCATTTGGCGCCTCCACATAGACCCCAGTCCACTCCAAGAAGACAACATGGACTCCAAATCTAACGCTGAACTCCTGCCCAAAGAAAACACAGCTTCCCTTCCGGTGGGATTTTGCATTCCTTCCCAAGGCCAGGATATTATAATCAACAGGATTTGTTAGTATCCACATGGAGAGCTTCGAGGCTGTTGTGCTCATTTCCCCCAGTTTGACTCACTGAACTCCACGCCTTTGCACGGGTGTCTGGAACACCCTCTCGCCAGCCCTTCTCCTGGCTACTATCTCCTTGTCTGTCAGGACTCGGCGTAGAGGCCACTTCCCCCAGGCAGCCCTAGGGCCTCAGGTCTGACTTGGATGCTCTTCTAGCACCACATGCTTCTGCTAGTGGAGCCCCTACTACTCTGTTTTGGAATTTTGGTTTATCTAATTGCCTCTCCCATTAGTACTTGTTCTTAGTACTTTTAAAATTGTTTCCTTTTCACATTTAAATCTGTAATTCATCTTGATTTTATGTGTGTGTAAAATGTGAGGTAGGGATTTAACTTTATTGTCCCAACATTATTTACAGAAAAATCCTTACCTGAACTTTTTCCTTAACTATACTGAGATGATTGCTACATACTCATTCACATTTATTGAGAGACCATTATACACCAGCCACAATGGTTGATGCTCTGGATGCAGAGATGAATAAGATACTGCTCCTGACCTCAAGAAGCATATATTCTGTTGGAAAAGATGGGAATACAAACAGTCATTAGTTGGATCATATGAAATTGACATTCTTGTAGGTCAAAAATGGTCAAATATTGGCAACTTCATATAGTTTAACCTAGCACAATACAAAATGAATACGTCTTAGCATGAGTGTCCCTGAAAATGGAGCCTTAGACAAATGTATGCATATAGTTACTTGATTTGGGAAATAATTTCAGGGAGCAGTAGTAAGTAAGGGACCTGGGGAGTGAAACAGAGCAGGGAAAACCAGTCCACGGGGGGCAGTTTGGGGTTGGCCACAGTTGCAAGCCATTGGTGCTCAACCTGCTGGGACTTCTGAGAAGCTCTATGAAATGTGACTCAAAACTGTCTGCACAGGAGACCAAAGGGGAAACATGATCCATGAGTGGCCCCAGAGGTGTTAACTCCCCTGCATTTCTTCTGCGTTAGCTCATGCGTGAGTGTCCAGTGGGTTTTGGGAATGCTCCAATCTTGGCATCAGAGAAGCCCTGGAGCAGAAAGTGAGAGGTAAGCAGTGCAGGCTGATGGGCGGAGCAGTCAGATTACACCTGCGTGAAATGGGTTGAAGTCTGCCTGGGACTAGTTGCTGCAGCAGTGGCTGGAGTACAACATGGGGCTGAGAGGATGTGAAGAGATGTTGGAGACAAACAATGATACTGGCATATCTAAGGAGGAATGGTTCATTCTGTGTTAAGTTTGGCTGGGAGGGAGTGGGGAATAGTGATTGGGAAACAGAGGAAGAGAGGTTTGAGCTGTCTTCAAGGATTTGTTGGCACCCTCCAGATGGGAGGGGAGCTGGGAATGGGCATTCCAGGTAGAGGGAAAAGCACAGCATATTTGGGGATCTCTAAGTAGATTGAGGTGACAGGATTGTAAAGCTTGGGAGGGGGTGTGGGATGCGTGGCTGCTGAGATAGGCAGGGGTCAGTTTAAGAAGCTGACTGGGAGGGAGACCAGAGAATGTTTTGGGAGGCAGAAGCTGAACTGAGCACAGTCTGTTAGGTTCTGCTGAGCTATCAGTTTCTCCCCATCTTCCCACAATTCATAGTGGGTGACAGGTGCTGGATGCCACTTCTTACATTTGGGCTTGTGCCAGGGAGACTTGTTTCTTTTCCAAAGCTCTCAATAGCAGTCAGTAATGGGGGTGTGTATTTGTACAAGGAAAGGTACAATGGAAAATGTCTCCAAACACCTGAATTTGCAACATTTTTCCAAGGCTAGGTCATTCTTTGGGTTGAATTTTATCCCCTGGCTTTTTAAAAATGTTCTTGTTGTTAAAGAAGGTACATTCTAGTGAGCTTGGGATTTATTATTTATTTTATAGGAGCTACTGAAAGGCTTTAAGGAAAGGGTGGCATGATAAGATTAGTGTTTATGAAAGCAGGATGGACAAAGATTTGAGGAGAGCAAAACTGGAGGCAGGGAGCCCGGGCAGATGATTCATGGAATCATTCAGGTGAGCAACAATGAGAACATGAATTAAGGCTTAGCTGGAGAGTAGAACCCTCTGGGGGGCTTTAAAAATATCCCAGTGTTCAAGCCCTACCTTGAACAATTAAACCACAGTCTTCTGAAGTAGGACCCAGATACTGGTATATTTTTATTAAAACTCTATAGTGATTCCAATGTGAGGCCAAGGTTGTGAACCACTGAACTAAGTCAGAGCAATGGGGAAGGTAAATTTCAGGTACAGTCAAGAGAGATTAGGGAGGTAGAACCACAGGTCTTGGGTGATTGATAGAACGAAAGGAATGATGGACAGGGAAAAAATTGGGGATTAATCTTTGTGTTCGTGCTTGACTGGGAATTACTATAGCTACCAGGTATGGATTGCTAGATGTCAAAGATGAAAGAGAAGGTGTTGGATTGCAAATGACTGCAATCTCCATCTTCCTGTGAGACCATTTTACCCACATTAGTGTCCTGCTCAGAAATCTTCAGGGACTCACCAATGTTTACATAATAAATTCCACATTCCTTGCCTGGAATTCAAGAGTCAGTGCTTCCTCCCATTTCCCTAAATAAACCCACTGCTTCAGTCAACCTGTTTTCTTTGAGTTTTAGAATACTTAACCATAATAATTAATATCAATAGTATTTTGATATGCATCAGGCACTCTCTATTCTAGACACTTAATACTCTATTCTTTCTAGTCCTCATTACCACATTGTATGGTTGGCTTTGTTATCTATCTTACATATGAGAAACTGAGGCTTAGTAATGTTTTGTAGCGTGCCCTGAGGCTTAGTAATGTTTTGTAAGTTCAACAGCTAGTAAGTAGCTAAGCTGGGATTGGATTTGAACCTGTGACTAAAAGCCCACATTATTCTCACCTTATTAACCCCTTCAATATGAACATTCCAGCTTCTGCCATTTTGCACATGCTATTATTTCTTCATAATGTGGCCTTCCTCCAGGGATACGCTATTTAAATCTGGCTCTTCCAGTGTAATTACAACATGAATGTTGGTTGATATTTTCATTTATATTAATAAGCATGTTGGAACATCACTGTTTGTTGATGACGTGAGGGACTTCTTTGCTGAACTGGATAACAGTTTTCAAATGTTGGAAGAATAGTTCTCCAATTTTTTGTGTCATTCACTATGCAACAGCTACAGACACAATATATTTTTAAGTTTAATTGGAATTATGAACATTTTTTCCATTGCTTTCTTAAGTCTAAACCATCAACGAAACAACAAACCAAGCCCTGATTTGTAATGCTGGTGAATTTCTGTTGTGCATACCCCCAACATGGGGTTGGGAAGAGCTGTGCAGCAGCTTACCATTATTTCCACAATACAGCGGCAATAGATGTAAATAACCCCAAAAGCATAGGTAATAGTAAAATGTAGTAAAACACGCAAGAAGTGATGAGCTTTGAGTATGGATTGTCTTTGTTTTAATATAGTTTATTTAACTGTAGTTTTTAGAATTTAATTTTTAATAATGGCTGCATTTGACAACCAGCTTGCAAAATTCCTGGTAATTAAAAACCAGCTCTCACCAGACAGTGTGAGACGGCTCCAGCATACCGCTGTTTTCCCTCTTCTTCTGCACTGACCCAAATTCTATCCAGTCTTTGAGGTCCAAAGTTCCATCTTCCCACCAAACCTTCCAAGTATACCATCAGGTCTTCCTTCCCATAAATCTTTCAATCTTATAACCGATACCCTTCCTCAGCATTTATTTGATAGCATTGCTCAATTCTGTCTTTTGCTTTTACTCAATCCGTTTCAGCAATAATATGGTAAACTCTGTGTACTTTCTGACTATTTACAATCACGTTCTTCACACAAGTGGTAGCTGCTGTCGATCTCGCTTTTTGGATAAATTCTCCACATGCAGTTGCATAATCTCCATTCGTCCCCATTTCATAAAAGTAAGCACAAAAATACAAAACTGCTTGCTGGCAAATGGGAGTTTATTGTATTTGCATAGCCCAGACTCCACGGATTTTGGGGACTGCAAACCTTACTCAGCATGACCTTGGCATGCACTATTTACATCTCCAGACTCACTTTTTTGGAGAAGATGATCCTTTGGCCCCGGGAGCCCTGGCAGCCCACATCCAATCATCATTACTGTGTAGCATTACCTTCCTCCCCTGAGTTGCCTCATCCTTTTCTTATGCAGGAGTTCTGTCTACCTGTTGAATTTTGAATGAAAACCCAATGGACAGCAACTCTGCACTGAATTCTATATTTTGTTCCTTGCTGAGCTTCCATGAATATAGAATATCAGCACAAAGGGGAGAGTCAGCAGGTAGAGATCAACACTATCCATATTTAATGGACTGGGAGTCTGAGTTCATAGATGGGAAAACTGAGTTAGAAGAAGGCCAAGTTCAATAACTTGCCTGTTACTGAGTGAGGTTCTAGGAAAAAAAAAAAAAATCATGACAAATTTGCCTGATTTGTGCTTTAAAGTAGTACCATTATTTTAATTCCTAAGGAGGAAAAAAAATAAGCAAGCAGGAAAGGCATTAAATAGTGATCGGTAATCAGGAAATTTCCCTTGTTCAAATGTAATAAAAAGGGGGGCAGGAGCCCACGTCCTTCACCAGGCATCTGAGCTCTCTGTGAGTGGGCTGGTCCACAGAGATCCCCACCATTCTCTCTCATTGGGAGGAAGACACTGAAACACCCACATTCTCTACCCTCTCCCAGAAAGTCAAGGAATGCAAAGCACTGGTCTCCCTAGCTGACACTGGATCCATGGTCCCACTGTGGAGGAACCCACAGTGGTTCTGGCCAGTGGCTCCTGTCAAGACTCTCCCAATGATGGCATTTCCTGGCACAGTTTCTTCACTGGCCCCCAGTTGTATTTCATGTCTTCCTGAGGAAAATCCTCCAGTGGCAACTTTTGCCAGTAACAGTGGTTTTAGTCACAGACAGAAGTTACTGTTTCCAAAACCCTCTTTGGGGTTCCCAGGGTCTCTCCTGTGTCTCCAGCCTTCTCCAACAGCTGCCAGGTCCCTCTGTAGCTGGGAAGACAGCAAGGCTCTTACAGCATCAAATGTACAAATGAATACATTCTTATAATAATCACATCAATAAATAAAACACAGAATACCATTGTTCCTATTCATACACACTCCTTTTGCACTGGACACAAAGCACCAATGAATATCACAGCCAGAAAGATCTACCAAGTTCCCCAATCTACAAAAAGTTGTCCATTTATTCATTAATTCAACCACCCACACAATATTTATTGAGCTCCTACTATGTGCCAGTCATTGTGGCACAGAGAATTAGACCCAATCCTGATCTTCAAGGTGCTCACAGTCTAGTGGTGGTGGTAGTGGTAATTATGATAGAAAATACCTATGTCCTGGGGAGTCCTTCTATGTTCTCAATTAGAGGGGCAAGAATCTCTCGTGAACATAGTGCCTAATAAAAGAAAATAGACCAATATGTCAAGCCCTCAATATTATTGCATGTAACTATGAACCTTATTCTTCAAAGATTGAAACTTAGTGGTTACCATAGGTTCCAAGAGGAGGAGGAGGGAAGAATAAAACAGATGGAACATAGGGCATTTTTAGGGCATTGGAATTGTTCTGCATGATCTAGCAATGACAGATACAGGCCATTTTAAATGTTGTCAAAACCTATAAAAGTGTACAGGCAAAATGTAAACCATAATGTAAACCATTGCCCATGGTTCGTAGCAAGGCTTCAATATTTGTACATCAATTGTAACAAATGTACCATACACATGAGTATTAGTCAGCCAAAGGGGTGCTAATGCAAAATACCAGAAATCTGTTGGTCTTTATAAAGGGTATTTATTTGGGGTAGAAGCTTACAGTTACCAGGCCATAAAGCACAAGTTTCTTCCTTCACCAAAGTCTGTTGCCACGTGTTAGAGCAAGACAGCTGCTGACATTTGCCAGGGTTCAGGCTTCTTGGGTTCCTCTCTTCCCGGGGCTCCATTTCTCTCTGGGCTTAGCTCCTCTGTGTCCTCCACAAGACCAGCTGTAGACTATCAGGCAAATGGCTTGTCTTTATCCTGGGGCCTTCTCTCCTTCCTCACGACCAAGCTCCTTCATCTGCTGTCCTCCCCGGGCTTCAGCATCAAAACTCCAACATCAAACCTACTACAACTCTGTTCTTTGCCATGCCTTTTATAGTTGGTTCCCCACCCACCAAGGAGTGGGGCTCAATGCCCTACTGACGTGGCCCAGTCAATGCCCTAATCATAACTTAATCAGGCCCAGATTAACAGACCAGTTTACAAGCATAATCCAATATCTAGATTTGGAATTCATAA
>JAQZBX010022220.1:0-31704 GCA_029593785.1 Cabassous unicinctus | reverse complement strand
GGCAATCCTGCAGAAAGCTGCGAGAGAGCAGACAAGTGGCCGCCTGGGGCAAGGGATTGCTGGCTGTAGGACATACAGTGCAGTGCCCAGGGCAGTGAGGAAAGTGTTTCCTAGAGAAGAGGGGATATACAGAATCCTGTAAACCTGAGAATTCCTAGGCCACACATGCAGGGCCAAGACAAGACATGTGCAGAAAGGACCTAGGAGGCCTCTAGGCTTTGGCCTAGAGGAGGGGTTCTTAACAAGGGGTCCATGAGATTGAATTTAAATTTAAAAAACATTATTTTTGTGGGGACATGTTGGTGTGGGTGTGGTATTTTTATTAAATAATACACAGTAGAGTGTGGACCTATTAAGGGGTCCGTGGTTTTCACCTGACTGGCAAAGGGGTCCGTGGAACAAAAAAAGTTAAGAACCCCTGACCTAGAGCTATTCTCTAAAGTCTCTGTGTGGATAAGCCATGAAGGAGAGCACTTGTACAGGCTACAAAGACTGGGAAGGGTGTTTAATGTTTTTTTTCCTTTTTCTTCCTCTTTTTATTTTATTTTTTTTGCTAGCTCCCAGCATTCAAGGAAAGGTCTGTCATAATACTAGCTAGATATAAGCCTAGGGAACAGATGCCTCACAGTCTAAATTCAAGTGCTAACATGTTAAAATATCAAAATGTCCAGGTTTCAACAGAAGGTTACAAAAGAGAGAGAGAGAACAAACAAACAAACAAACAAACAAAAACAGAAAGTGATGTACCTGGCAAAGGAGAGGATTAAAGCCTTAGAAACCATCAATGAGGAGGTTCAGATCTGGGACATTCCAGGGAAACACATTTAAAAAATGGTCCTAAATATGCTCAGAGTTAAAGGAAAACATGGACAAAGAACTAAAGGAAATCAAGAAAACAAAAGAGAAACACAAAGGGAATATTAATAGAAGGATAGAAACTAAAAAAAGGAACAAAATAGGGCTGAATGTCACAGTAACAGAAATGAGAATTCCCTAAAGGAGTTCAACAGCAGATTGGAGTTGCCAGAAAAAAATGAGAAAACTTCAATGTAAGACAATTGAAATCAAACTGTCTGAGAAGGAGAAAGAAGAAAGAATGAAGAAAAGCGAACAGAGCCTGACGAACCTGTGGGACACCATCAAAAGAACCAATATACACATTGTGGGAATCCCAGGAGAAGAAAAGGGAAAGAGGCAGAGAGAATCTTCAAAGAAATAATGGCTGAAAGCTTCCTAAATGTAATGAAAGACAGAAATATACACATCCAAGATGCTCAATGAACTCCAAACAGGATAAACCCAAATAGACTAATGCAGCTGCGTATTAAAATCAAACTGTACAATGCCAAAGATAAAGGAAGAATCCTGAAAGCCACAAGAGAGAAGCAACAAGTCACGTATAAGGGAGCCTCAATAAGATTAAGTGTCAATTACTCACTGGACACAATGGAGGCAAGAAGGCAGTGGGATGACATATTTAAAGTGCTAAGAGCAAAAAATTGCCAACCAAGAATTCTATATCCAGGAAAAATCTCTTTGAAAAATAAGGGAGAGAAATCCTGCTTCCAATCAACCAAGATGGAGAAGTAAAATGCCCCACGGTTCTGTTCCCCCACAGACTCTTAGAACAACCAGCAAAAACTGGTAAAGCCATCTTCCTCAAAACTCTGGAAAACAGTTGAAGGGTTACGTAACTGGGCGAGGGGTGACTCTTAAAGTGATAGGAGAAGCTCACGGTGCTCTTGCCAGTCCCTCCCCAACCTGGTGAGGAGCAACCTTGTGTTTCCATTGTGGGTCCCTGGTCCTGTTCCAGAGGGAGCAAAGTAACTCCCTAGGTGCACACAGAGGTGCCTATATATTGCTATCCATCTATTGGATGGTGGCTAAAAGACGGACATAGTATGAAACTCATCTCTGATTTACCTTCCCATTACTTGCCCTGCAGGCAGAAGCAGCTTGCTAAAGCAGTGTAAGAAACAATTAAGTCAAAGCAACTTGGGGCATAGGATTACCTGCTTTACGACATGAAACAGAGTACCCAAGAAGGGGGAAAAGTCTATTTCACAGGGAGTAAAGGGGGCATTCAAATTTCTATAAATGGGGAAATTCCTAAGGCCACAAGCAAGCAGAATCCCAGGACAAGACACAGGCTCCTAAAAGATAAAGAGGACCCCCCACTTCACATTCACCTCAGGCTGATCTTCCTGATAAGAAAGCTAAAGTCTAAAGGAGGGTACCAGCCAACACTGGGCCAATTTGCATAGACTGTGAAGGGTGCTTTTGTTAGCGCCTGGCACTCAAGGAAATCTCTGTCATATTACTAGCTGGATACAAATTTAAGAGACAGACAGCTCAGGGACTGAATTCCACCATCAATATTTTAAAACATTAAAATGTACAGCATGGAACACAAGATTGCAAGACAAAAACAAAGAAACAGGAAATGGTGGGCGATTCAAAGGAAGAAGATAAAAATCCAGAAACCATCCATGAAGACCAAACTTTGGACTACCAGAAAAAGACTTTTAAAAAAAAATCATCCTCAGTATGTTCCAGGAGATAAAAGGAAAATAACAGAGAAAGAAGTAGAGGATATCAGGAAAACAATGAATGAGAAATATAAGAATCTCAGTAAACAGGCAGAAATTTTAAAAAGGAATCAAACAGAAATCTTGGAGATGAAGACCACAATAAGTAAATGAAAAATTTCCTAGAGTATTTCAACAGCAGAATGGAGCTGGCAAAAGAAAGAACCAGTGAGCTCTAAGATAAGACAACTGAAATTATCCAGTATTAGGAGACATGGGGCATCAATAATTATACTAATATTTGCATTATGGAAGCCCCAGAAGAAGAAAGAGAGAAAGAGGCAGAAGGAATATTCAAAGAAATAACAGCAGAAAACTTCACAATCTTATTGAAAGACATGAATATGCACATTCAAGAAATCTCAAAGAGGATAAACTCAAAGAGAACCATGTCAAAACATACAGTAGTCAAACTGTTGAATGCTAAGAACAAAGAAAATTTTGAACACTACAAGAGAAAAACAACGTATTATGTACTAGGGATCCCCAATAAGTTTAAATGTCGATTTCTCATCAGAAAACTATGGAGGTAAGAAGGCAGTGGTACGAAATATTTAAAGTGCTAAAAGCAAAAAACTGCCAACCAAGTATTCTGTGTCTGGCAATACTGTCTTTAAAAAATAAGGAATATGGGATTGTGGGAAGATGGCAACGGACTAACAGGCAGAGCTGAATGCTCTCACAAAAACAACGCAGAAAGAGCCAAAAGCTGTCTGAGGGACCTGCTTTGGGGGTCAGCAGACAGGATAGTACTATACAACTCCCAGGAGAGTGAGGGACAGACAGACGAAGAAGCCAAAATGACAAATTTGAGTTACAAAGCCCCCGTGGCAGCCGGGAAGGGTTCCCCACCCCCACCCCCAAGATATTAACCTGGGGTAAATCCCTGGCTCACTGCAGCCAACTGAGAGGGGAGCAGACATCTTCCTCTCTGTTAGCTGTTTTAGGAGAAAAGCGAGGGGAAGTCGGAGTGCTTTTCTTCAGTGAATTCTGCCAGCAGAGCCCTCTTTGAATCTCCGATCTGGAGATTCAACACAGGAACATAGGAAAGCCGGACTGAAACACCTCCATGGAAAGGTGCACAGACTAGTGCCATCTTCTGGCTGGTTTGGAAATTGCATGGACAAAAACTGTTCACACACTCTATATCTAACCCCTGGGAGAAAATCTGTGCCCCACTAGTGAGTCCCTGGCCCAATTTTGAAAACTTAAGCCGGGCAATTTTAAAGACTGAGAATAAGTTGAATCAAATATCAAAGAAGAGCTGTGAAAAAAAAAAAAAAAAGACAATAGGCAAGAGAGAAAAACTAGCCATCAGAGTAAATTCACCAAAATATTCAGATGCCTAGACATTAGCAAAAAATTACAAGTCATACTAGGAAACAGGAAGAGATGGCCCAGCCAAAAGAACAAACCAAATATTCTGAAGAGATATAGGATTTAATACAATTAATCAGTGATAATCACACAACTCTCCTAAATCACTTCAAAGAATTTAAGGAAAATATGACTAAAGAAATAAAAGATATTAAGAAGACACTGGGAGACCATAAAGAACAATTTGAAAGCCTGCAAAGAAAACTAACAGACCTAATAGGAATGAAAGACAGGATGGATGAGATAAAAAATACATTAGAGGCACATAAGAGCAGGTTTGAATTGCCTGAAGGTAGAATTCGTGACTTCGAAGACAACATCTGAACTGGAAAAGACAGGAGAACAGAAAGAGAAGAAAATGGAAACTATGTAAGAGTCTCAGGGAGGTGAATGACAATGCAAAACGCACAAACATTCGCATTATTGGTGCCCGAGAAGGAGAAGAGAATGGAAATGGGGCAGAAAGAATATCTGAGGAAATAATGACTGAACGAAAACTTCCCAACCCTTAAGAAGGACATAAATATCAATATCCAAGACGGACAATGCACCCCAAACAGAATAAAGCCAAACAGACCTACCCCGAGACACCTACTATTCAGAATGACAAATATCAGAGATAAAGAGAGGCTTCTGCAAGCAGCAAGAGAAACGCAAAACACCACACTCAAGGCAACCTCGATAACATTAAGTGCCGACCTCCCATCAGAAACCATGGAGGCGAGAAGAAAGTGGTGTGATGTATTTAAGGTACTGAAGGAGAAAAACTGCCAGCCAAGAATTCTGTATCCGGCAAAGCTGTCCTTCAAAAAGGAGGGTGAGTTCAAAGTCTTCACAGAAAAACACAAACTGACAGAATATGTTACCAAAAGACCAGATTTTCTAGAGAAACTAAAGGGGGTGCTGCAGCCTGATAGGAAAAAAAAAGGGTGAGAGATTTGGAGAAGAGTTTAGAATTAAAGATCATCATTAGGAAGGTAAACTAAAGTATGAGAAGACAGACAATAGAACAATATGACAACAGAGAGCTGAAGGACAAAATGGATGAAGTAAGTAATGCCTTTACAGTAATAACACTGAATGTTAACAGATTGAACTCCCCAATCAAAAGACACAGACCGACAGAATGGATAAAAAAAATATGAGTTGTCTATATGTTGTCTATAAGATGCCCACCTCAGACATGACAGAACCAGGTTAAAAGTGAAAGGTTGGAAAAAGGTATTCTATGCAAAGAGTAACCAAAAGACAGCTGGAGTAGACCAGATAAATGTAAAATAACAACATTATAGTACATGAACAATAATTAGTGCAACTGGCAAATTGTTCTTTAACCCTTTCTTATTCATACTCTTTGATTAAAATACTCTCTCTGTATCAATAATGATTTAGCATGACCACGGTTGAACAAGATTTTGAGTTTTTCTGCCTCATAAAATTATGAGTTGGCAAATTATCTGGTGTAATCCATTCCAATAAGATGTGAAGAATTCCCAAATAGGAATTTGATTATCTAGAAAGAATTACGGCCTAATGGAAATTAAATAACTAAATCAATAATTTATTTCATTCTTAGAGATAATTATGTCAAATAGAGATGTAATATAAAAATTAGAATTATGTTATAATTAATTTCTATTATATTTGAATGATCATTTACATTTTTTTTCATTTACATTTATAAATGTTTTTTGCTATGCTATCTGTTTTTTATAATTCATTATATTAAATCTAACCTGACCTTGCACTCTCTTAAAATTTTAATTTCTTTCAGTCTATTTTTCTATGTATTTTACAATTTTACAATAAAGGACTTTTTAACAGCTAAAAAAAAAAGCCACTGATTATACACTTTGGATAGATAATATGGTATGAGAATATAGCTCAATAAAACTGCTTAATAAACAAATAAATAGTTGTGCAAGAATAGCCAGAAATAATAGCTATGTACAGCAGGGGAAACAAACAGATTGAGAGCTGAGGGATTTTCTAGTTTTTTATTTTGCATTTTCATTATTTGTTTATTATTTTTATTATTGAAATAATGAAAATGCTTTAATAATGATTGAAGTTATGAATGCACAAATATGCAATTATACCAAATACCATGGATTGTATACGTTGGATAAATTGTATGCTTTATTAACATGTATCAATAAAACTGATTTGTTTAAAAAAATAAGGAATAATTATTTAAAAATGGATAGGCGTAATTAACAGCTGTTATTGCCTCCAAGCAGAAGGAGGAATGGGACCTGGGATTATTATTATTTTTATTTAAATAAGGCTATGCAAATATGATTAAAAATTAATAAAATATGACCAAATATTATCAATCATATGTGGTGGGTATGCATAGTTTCTTTTTATTTCATTTTTTAATTTTTCAGGAGGTACCAGGAATTGAATCCAGGACTTCATACATGGGAAGTGGGTGCTCAACCACTGAGCTACATCTGCTCCCCTGCATAGTTTCTTAGACTCTATTCTTTTACATATTTTTTAAAAATTTACCCAAATAACAAGTTAAACATAAAACACAATAGCTTTATTTACTTACAAAGTTTTCCTTTAAGAAGGACACCCTTTATATACTGATATAAACAATAATATTAACTCTGACACACACACCTGAATTGTAATTTTTACCAACATTCCTCTTGGCATCAGGACACTAACCTGTAATTATGAGTACCATGGCATCATCTCTCTCTGACAGTTCTCTGAGTTGATAGAAAGAAACAGTAACTTTTTCTTTCTCCATTCTGGAGCCTTGACACTCTCTTATTAAAATCCTTCCTTTTTCTCCACAAGAGAAAGAAGTATGTAACCCAATGACAGCAAAGTCTTCTCCCATTTTACTCTCAAGATCAGTGATTCTCAGCTGGGGATGGTTTTGCCCCTGCCCCCAGGGAACACACGGCAATATCTGGAGACTTTTTGTTACAACTAAGATGTTACTGGCATCTAGTGTGTAGAGGCCAGAGACAGTGCTAAACTTGCTAAATATACAGGAAAGCCCTCCACAACAAAGAGTTATATGAACCGAATGCCAACAGGAAGAAGGTGAGAAACCTTGCTCTAGATCCTAGGGGATGAATGGAATAAAATCCCCCTGTCTCCTTTCAGGTGGAAAATTGCCCTTTTGATCTCATTCAGGTTCCTTCTCTATCCAGCATTTGTTAGCTCTCTTAGCAATTGGTTTCTTTTAGCCTGTTTAAGGTTATATTCCTTATAATCTAACCAAATACTTAGTTCCACAAATAATCATTAAAAAAATTCTGATATTATGAAACCATATTTTTTTAGTTTTACTAATACCATAATATTCTAAAATAGTGGTTGATTTATTTATTCATTTGACAGATATTTATGGTGTCCTTACTATATAAAAGCCAGACTTACACTAAGAACTACGATACAATGGCGAACTGAACAAGAATAGACAAGGTCCTTTAAAGAATGACAGCTTAAGAGTTTAGTGGAGAAGCCAAGCATTCATTAAGTTATCACGCAAAGTAAGGAAAACCTTCAAGTATGGATCAGAGCTATAAAAATATGTGTGAGACAGAAGTGTGAATAGGGACATTTGACCTAACAGTTATGGATGGCAGGGAAGGCTTTCTTGAGGAAGTGATGACTAAGCTGACATTGGAGGATATAGGTGGTAACTCTAGGAAATCAAGAGGGAGCAGGCTGGACTGAGGGAGTAGCATGTGCAAAGGCCATGAGGAAGGAAAACAGCAAGGTGAGTACGAGGGATTCAAAGAAGGCCAGTAAACTTGGAGCAGATGAAACAAAAGCTCTAAAGCGGCAGTAAAAATGTTAAAGCAGCTCTGCTAGAAACAGACTAAGAAGAAAAGAGGGTTCCCACCTTGATGCCAGTGTGTCACATGGCGATCCTTTTCTCTTATGTGAGTCTGGGTTAGCGGGGTCAGATGAACTGTCTCCAAGGCCACTCATGTTGAAAAACTTCACACCTAAAAAGGAATGACAACAATAAAAAATCTATTCTAATGAACTTCCCAACCAAATAAAGGGGGAGGGGAGACCCACTATATTAAAAAACTTCCAGGGAGCAGATGTGGCTCAGGTGGTTGGGCACCAGCCTCCCACATGGGAGGTCCTGGGTTTGGTTTCTGGTGCCTCCTAAAGAAGACAAACAAACAAGCAGACAACGAGCAGACATTGAGCAAAAACAATGAACAGACAGTGAGCAAGACAATAAGCAAACAACAAGCAGACAGTGAGCAAAAACAAAAAATAAGCAGGGAGCGGATGTGGCTCAAGCAGTTGGGCACCTGCCTCCCACACGGGAGGTCCCAGGTTCAGTCCCTGGTGCCTCCTAGGAACGAGAAGAAATGAGCAGACAACCAGCAAAAACAATGAGCAAACAGATGAGGAGCCATCTTGGGTGGGGGGGAGGGGATGGATGGAAGGACAAAGAACTTCCAGACAGTGTGGTTTCCCAATGAATAAAAGTGAATTGCAAACATCATAAAAATGTCAGCATCTACACAAAAGCGCAGAAGTTATCAGCTATTTAGTGTTTCTACACTTTTTCTTCTTCTTTTCTATACTTTATTTTCTATATCTGTAAATTCAAAAAATTAATAAGCCTTTATGAAATTATTAGCTCGAGTAGGATGAAAACATTGTGAGAACATTCAATATTAAAATTTTTTTCAAAGATGAAAAAATCACTTTCATGTGGAAATGTTAAAAAATGAATGTACAATTGGGAGTTAGAGAAATTATTTTTTTGTAATATTTAGACCCTGTTTTGCAAAGGACTGAAAACTGTTTTCACTTATGATGCTTGGGATTTTAAAATTGATGGGAAAATTATATTTATATGAATAAAATTTAAGTGGTAAAATAGGCTTGGATTGTAAACTGTGCTTCCAACTTTGAATTCTACACAGGCGTAACTTGTTTTGTTGTGCCTCCCTTTACTGCACTTCACAGATACTGCATTTTTACACATTGAAGGTTTGTGTCGAGCAAGTCTATTGGTGCCATTTTTCCAGCAGCATGTGTCACTTCGTATCTCGATGCCACATTTTGACAATTTTCGCAACATTTCAAGCTTTTTCATTGTTATTCTAACTGTTATGACGATCTGTGAACAGCCACCTTTGATGTTACTATTACAATTGTTTGGTGGTGCCAGGCAATGCGCCCACATAACATGATGAACTTAATCGCCGTGTTGCCTGGGTTCTGGCTGCTCCACCGACCGGCTGTCCCAACTCGCTTCCTCTCCCCAGGCTTCACTATTCCCCGAGACACAACAACATTGAAATTAGGCCAGCCAATATCCCCACAATAGCTTCCAATTGTTCAAGTGAAAGGAAGACTCACCCGTCTCTCATTTGAAATCAAAAGCTAGAAATGATTAACCTTAGTGAAGGAGGCATGGAGAAAGTCGAAATAGTTCGAAAGCTAGGCCTCCTGCCCCTAAATAGTTAGCCAAGTTGTGAATGCAAAAAGTTCTTGAAGGAAATTACAAGTGCTCCTCCAGGGAACACAGGATGATAAGAAAGTGAAAGAGCCTTACTGCTGAGACGGAGAGCTTTAGTGGTCTGGATAGAAGAGCAAACCAGCCACGACATTCCCTTAAACGGAAGCCTAATCCAGAGCAAGGACCTAACTCTCTTCAATTCTAGGAAGGCTGAGAGACGTAAGGAAGCTGCAGAAGGAAAATTTGAAGGTAGCAGAGGTTAGTTCATGAGGTTTAAGGAAAAAAGCCATCTCCATAACATCAAAGTGCGAGTTTGAGAGGACTGACTCCAATTTTGAAAAAATTCTACAGTGGGTAAAATGCTGTCACAGTGCCGCATGCTACAGAGAATTCTTTTGGGAAAAGAAGAGTCAACTGATGCGGCAATCACTGTTACCTTATTTTAAGAAATTGCCACAGCCACCTCAACCATCAGAAGTGCCACCCTGATCAGCCAGCGGCCACCCACTCGAGGCAAGACCCTCCAACAGCAAAAAGATTATGACTTGCCGAAGGCTCAGATGATGCTTAGGATTTTTTAGCAATAAATAGTTTTTAATTAAGGTATACACATTGTTTTTTTAGACATAATGCTATTGCACACTGAATAGACTACAGTATAGTGGAAACACAACTTTCATATGCATTGGGAACCGAAAATTCACGTGCCTCGCTTTACTGCGTGCGGCGGTCACTGTGTTGCAGTAGTCTGGAAGAGGAGCCTCAGCATCTCCGAGGCAAGCCTGTGCTCCTAACCGTGTATTTTACACAGCCAGGAGACACAGATCAAACGCTTAGTCTATGTTAGGACCTTGGTTAAGTGCCAGAGAGCACACAGTCTTCCCCCTGGCACGCCAGGCAGGGTTCTCTCTCACATGGCTGGGCCAGTGTGACTGCACGTGAAGACCCCTTCTGATCTGTTGTCATCAACCACTACTCTCTGCAGGATCTGTAATGAAGCTCAGAATCCTATCCTTGGTCTATAATCATCACTGCTTTGGGATTTTATTAGTGCCAAACAGTACACCTCTCCATTCCCCATTCATCCCATCTACCCTTGTAAAAGGGGAGAAAATTTCTTGCTAAACAGGAAAAACCTTTAAATTTCCTTAAGTTCTAAATTATTAAATGTCTAGATTACTGCAGTGTAAAATCAGCAGTGCTGGTAAAATTTCTTTAAAAGAATGCTGCAACCCATGAGAATCTCTTACATGGCTTTAGTTAATACCTCTCAGTAAATCCTTTTTCTCTAGTCCTAAAACTCACTATTTGTAACTCTTTCCTCAAGACTCAAAGACTATCTCAAATCTTTTTGTTGTGCAAATAATTTCTAAAAATTGCGATCATGAACTTACTATTTCATGCAGCAAGAAAGGGCACATTTCTAATTTCTCCATATTAGAAGCACCAGGCAAGAAAATGTCCAACTCCTAGGACTGCAATCTTGTAATTATAATTTTTCTTCTTCCTCCTTCACCCATTATTTCTAATTGATCTGCATGTTCTGCCAATTTTTCCTTGACCACAGATCTGAGATTCTGTCTCCTCCTTTTTCATTCACAGATATAATTACGATCCTAGTTTTGAACCAAACACCTCATTTTAGATTAATGCAAGATCTCTTTGTATCTTGTTTCTCAGTTCCAGTAACTCTCATTTCTAATCCATCCTATAAATAGCAGCAATGACATTCCTTCTCAAATGTCATTTTCAGGAGTGGAGTTTAGCATGGTGGTTAAAAGCATGAGTTTTGGGGTCAAAAAACTCTTGTTCAAGTCCTGGCTTAACCACTATCTGCAGGACCTTGGGCAAAGTACATAGTCTCCTTAAACCTATCTCATCTGTAACACAGCGATAATAACTATACTTACCTACCTTTAGAGCTGCAAGGAGCACTGAATGATACAGTGCATATAATGGGACTAGTGTTCATCTAGTGGCTAACTCACCCGATACTGCCCCATCAATAAATACAATGGATACTTTTCCTTTCTTCATACATTAGTGCGCAATATATGCTAGCTCTGCTTATTACTATTTTATTAGACTGCTTGGAGCAGCATTTTAAATTGCTTCCTCTGGAAATATTGTTATCAATTGGCTCCTGTGCCCCCACACTTCTTTCATTTACTTAAAAGTAAATCAAGTATTTATCATGCATCAAGCACTGTGTTTGAGATGGATATATAGTGAAGAGCAAAACAGAAGTTTCTGCCCTCATGATTAGAAGAACAAGACATCAACAAATAAAACACAAAAATAAACATACATTTGTACACTGATGTTCATAGCAGCATTATTCCCAACTGCCAAAAGGTGGAAACAATCCAAGTGTCCATTAACAGATGAATGGATAAACAAAATGTGGTAGATACATACAATGGAATATTTTTCAGCCATAAAAAGAATGAAGTTGTGATACGTGCTACAACATGGATGAACCTTGAAAACATTATGCTAAATGAAAATGTCAGGTAACAAAATGACAAACATTGTATAATGCCACTTACATAAAATATCTAGAATAAGCAAATTCAGAGACAGAAAGTAGGTCAGATGTTACCAGGAGCTAGGGGGAAGGGGGAATGGGCAGTTGCTGCTTAATGAGTAAAGAATTTCTATTTAGGGTGATGAAAAAGTCTTGGTAATGGATGGTGTTGATGGTAGGATAATATTGTAAATGCAATTAATGCCACTGAATTGTACACTCAGGAATGGTTGAAATGGCAACTTTTGTGTTAAATGTTACTACGCACACAAATATATATATAATTTTAAATAGTGATAAGAGTTATAAATGAAATGATAAGGGTTCAAAGAGAAAAACAATAGAGGAGACTTAATTTCAATTGAGAGATCAATGAGGCTTCTCTGAAGACGTGATCTTTAAGCTATGAACTAAGTAATTAATATAATCATTGCAGTTTTCTTCCTATCTTCTTTTCAGTACTTTTGCCCAGTTCTTGAGGGTTAGAATTCCTAATGGTTCTACTGTCTAGGTCTCTTTATCCGTTATCCTATATTTTCTGGGGTGGTATCACTCTCTCACACGGTTTTAGAAGACGTCTCTATACTAATTACTCCCAAAGCTTCACCTCTAGGCCAATCTCTTGAGCATAATACAACTTCCCACCAGGTATGTCCACCTGAATGCCACATAAGCACTTCAAACTCAACTTTCTGAACTAACTTCACATTTCCTCCTTGTATTATTAGTCAGTCAAAGGGGTGCTGATGCAAAGTACCAGAAATCTGTTGGTTTTTATAAAGGGTATTTATTTAAGGTAAAAGCTTAGTCACAAGGCCCTAAAGAGTCCAACTCAAGGTACCATAAGAGGTACTTCCTCACCCAAAGTCTGTTGCCATGTATTGAAGGAAGGTGGCGGGTGATGTCTGCGAGGGTTCAGCCTTCCTCTTTCCTCTTAAGGCTCCGTGGTCCCAGCTTCTTCGTATCTCAGCTGAAGGCTGGCATAGGGCTCACCTCTTCTTCTGGGGCTCATTTCTTTCCAGGCTCAGCTGCTCTGGTCTTTTCACAAGCTCAGCTGTAAACTATCAGGTTCACCTCTCTTCCTGGGGCCGCAGGATCCTCTGTGTATCTTCTCTGTGTATCTACTTCTCCTGTCTACCTCTATGTGGGAGTCAGCCCACCAAGGGGGCAGGGACTCAACCCTGCATGCTCTGATGATTCAAAGCCCTAATCTTAACATAATTTAATTAAAGACATCTCAGCTGAATCTAATACAATCAAATGGTATGAAGCCCAGAGGAACAGACCACTTTACAAACATAATCAATTATCTCTTTTTGGAATTCATAGCTAATATCAAACTGCCACGCTCCTCATGTATGTTTTGTCTTGGTTGGTGCACTGGAGTCATTTTCGCCTCTTCTCTCCCATCCCACATGCATGCAAACAGCAAGATTTGTCAACTTTCAATTTCTAAATATTTCCAAAACCCATCCTGTCCTCAATACCCTTCTTTACGAAGATCCCAGTTTAGGCTCTCAATCATCTCTTCCTGGACAACTAAAATAGCTTTCTAAATGGTTTTCCTGATTCCAGTCTTATCCTCCTTAAAATCCATCCTCTACAGAGCCCCCAGAGTAGGCTACCAAAAATGTAAATCTGATCACGCCAATCTCTTGTTCAAAACCGTTCACTAAATCCTCACTTCCCACAGGGCAACATCTGATCTCCTTAACATAATGTGCAATGTCTACATCAACTCTCACCTACTGTGTGAATCTGTTACAGAATTTGGAAAATGACTAAGGACCTGTCCAATCAATTATAGATTATATATATTAATTTTAGTTTCAATCACAAGAAGACTTTAAAAATAAAATCTTTGGTAATGCCTCATGTTCCCAGCAAAGATAAGCATCATCAAAAGTAAGCATTAAGCATGAAACTTTAAATTCAACTGAATGGGGGCAGCAACCCAACTTAAATTAGCAACAAATATTTATTGAGTTCTTGATATATGTCACTATTCTAGGCTCTGGGGACACAGCTGTGAACAAAATGAATAAAAATAACTATCCTCATTGAACGTCATTCTATTGTGAGACACACAATAAACAAAATTTGAAAATAAATCACATAGTATATTTGTAGGTCATAAATGCTATGGAGAGAAATAAGACAAAATTAGAGTCTGAGGGAGAAAGGGTAGCAATTCTAAATAAGGTAGTTAGGAAAGACTTCACTGTGAAGGTGTGATAAGAACAAAGACTTAAAGAAGATGAGGAGCGAACCCTAAGAATGACGTGTGGAGGAAGGGTGCTCCTGGCAAGGCCAAGTGTAGTGTCTCCCTAAGGCCTTAGGGCAGAGGCATCACTATGTCTTTTGAGAAAAGTGAAAGAGGACAGTGTGCCGAGAACTGGGGAGTGTGGGAATAGGAGATGAGGTCAGAGCAGAAACAGGAGGTGTAACATCTAAGGCCTTAAAAGCCATTGTAAGCACCTCAGTTTTACTCTGAGTTGGACAATCATTGGAAGATTATAGGCAGAGGAATGACATGATTTGACTTTCATTCTAAAACATCCTTTATGAAAGCTAAGTCTGATCTTTCTCATCTCAGTATTTTAGTACCTGGGTGTCCAACTGCTTACCTGGAAATTTCCATTTCGATATCCCTCTGTCACCTCAAACTCAACATGTATTAAAACATAATGAACTTTTAGCTCCAGATTTCTATTAACGATATATAAACAAAACGAGCTGCATTATGGATCAATACCGTCAAAAAAATTCCTTTTGCAGGGGACCTACAATAAAGAAAATATAGAGACCTATCTAGCCCTCTCAAAATTTACAATTTAATGTGGATTACTCCAAAACAGAGGCAAATATGCCAAAAGAGAGAGAAAGCGAGCATACAAGAGTGAGGGGGAGGGGGAGGGGGAGGGAAAAAAGATGCCAAGAGGCCTGACAATGGTCTTGTGAGCATTCATTCTGAAACACAAACACAAAATTTATCCTACCACTAAATTCCTGGACAAAATCAAATCAAAATAATGTCTAAAAAGAGAACTGAGAAATTACTCGCACTAATGGATAATCAGTAAGCCCCTTGCCCAATGTGATTTCCTCCTGCCTTGACCCCTGTGGTAGGATTTTTAAAATAAAATGAGGGGCCTAAACCAGATTGCACCGTGATTCCTTTCTGTTCTTGTATTTCATAGTCCCACAAGTCCAAGGTGAGTAACAGATATGAATGCTAAACAGGACTGAAATGAGGGAGAAAGTGTCAAAGTAGACACTATGTATTCCCTAGCCCAATCAGCGTTAAAGAAAGCAAGAGCAAACCTGTAGCCTGACAAAATCAGGCTTATTGGCCCATTGCAATGAGGAAGCTGTGCATAAGAGAACTGTGGGGTAACTCGCCAAAGAAAAAGAGAATTATTGAAGGAGTCTGGGGTGGGCAGAGTTTAGATGAAATTTAAATAAAGCAATGCTTTAACAGGCGCAAAACAAAACAGGGCTGTGTGTAAAGGCATCGCCATCCAGCCTGGACTGTTTTCTTGCAAACAAAGTTAAGACAGATTTGCAACGTTGGGTCCAGAAACGCCTTCTCTGAAGCTCTGCACTTGAGTTATAAATTGAGGCTGCATTTCAGTCAAAAAGTAACTTAGATCCTCCAGACAAAAGAGGGATGCTTAATTCTTACTGGTATAATGTCGAAAGCCAATGTTTCTGATATGCACAATTTTAGAGAAGAGTTTCGCAGTGAGTAAGAAAGCAGTTAATCACCGAAGGACAGATGCAACATGTCCTTGGGAGACATACTGTTTTATACTCAATTTGCAGGTAGTTTTAACTGTCATGGCTATTCTGGCCTGATGGATAATTAGGCAGATTTTTACTTCCTCAGTCTGAGCTAAATTTTACTGTCCCAGTGTCATCCTTAAGTATAAGTAGTATGTACAGGACTACTAGTTATCCTACAATGTCAATGACCACTTCTAAGTTAACCTATGCCTAAAAATTTTATATGGTAAAATATCATGGCCCAAATCACACACACACACACACACACACACACACACATGCTATTGCAATAACTGTAGTTAAGTGTTGGTACCATGATGAATGACAAAAAGAAACATATAGTGAATATAATAAATCTTGAAGGACTTTTCAATGTGTAGGAATGCTCTAGCCTCTAGCATAATTAATGGCAAATACCAACCATAATTTAAAACCTTAGGTAATAACTTCCTAACCAAGTAAATATTTCATATTTGCTCCCCTGAAAATGTGAAATCACTATCTTCAGTTATGGCCTTTGGCCTTTATTTTCCTTATCAATGATTAACAAATATTAAACGTTGAGGTTTTTTCCTTGCTTTAAGGCAAAAAGGTTATGTGACATTAGCATTCTGTGAGTAGCTGAAAGAATCTTTGTCAAATCTATTTAGATTAATCACATAAACAATGATTTCTAAGAATTGTTCAGTAATATGTAATTCTCTGCTTAGGCTAATTCAGAAGTATGTGCACTAGAAGGGGATATGGAATTATAGAAAATGTTATTTGAAAAATTAATAAAGTTGAAAGAGTGAGTGAAAGCACCCATTTCCTAGGCGACTGAAAAACATGATAAATATTAAACGTTTTGGACTTTGCCATTTAAAGTGTTGTAAGTATAGGCCACTCTATAGAACCTACCTTTCATATAGTTCCCTCTATCTTGGCCTGCCAAAGTCAAAGATTCCAAAGATAATAAATCAAATATTGAACACTTATTTTGATGAGGACAAGAGGACACAAAGGAGTTGACGACATTCTCCATACCCTCCAATAACGTATAATGTAGGTAAGGCAAACAAGACACACAAAAATATAGTAATAGATAACAGGCAATTAACCATAAGAGCAAAAATGAGTGTTGAGGGTTAAGTGCCACAGGTTTCAGGTGTGTGCGAGTGAGAGAGAGAGAGAGCGCGCGCGCGCGCATGAGTTCTCCCTCAACTTTGGGAGTTAAGGAAGAGGTAACTCCAATGGTCAAATGACACTTCCAAGCAATCCAGCTAAAGACACGGTTCACAACAGAAGTACATTCTCTCAGGATCTAGACCATTTTATCTTCAGAAATGTTCAGGTAGAAAGATCTTTCGTGGGGCTGAAAAATAACCTAGTGAGGAGCTTGCTGCTCTCCTTGGGGGGAGGTGTGGTGGTGGTAGGAAGGGCAGCCGGGAGGGTTAAGTGCCCTTCCCGGTCTGGACCCCATTCGGCATGTGAGCCACCCAAGGCTACCACATGCTGCAGCCTGAAGGTTCTTAGCCCATTTGCCCCCTATACTGCCTGACTAATGGCTAAACTAAACACATGCTGCTGCTGCTGCCATTCAGCCATAAGCAGCCTTGTGCAATGTCAGTTGCCAAATGATGTAGACGTCACCATTACAGCTGTATATTTTTAGAAGCGTATATGTGTACTTGAAAAAGCCATTCTTTCAAATCAATTTAATTACATTATTGTAAACTAGGTAAATTAAGTCCCTTTATTTTACAGTGCCATTAAAAACCATACTTCGAAGTTGAGAAGTACAGTACAACAACAAAACAATTTACCACACCCATGACTTTAAGTCTCCCAACTATAAGAAAGCTCTCAGTTCTTTAAATGAATAAAATATAGCTCCGATAACTCAAACCTTTCCTGTTGAACTTTTTAATAAGAGCTACAAACACACAGCAAAACTGTATGGGAAGAATTTCACTCTCTGTCTTTCTACCAATCCATCCTCTTCCTCAGACTCAGGTACCAGCGAAAAGTAGCGAGAGGCTGTGGTCAGAAGAGAGTGAAGGGCAGTAGCAGATAGACAATCCCTAAGGGATCGTTCAAAACCAAACCACCACATTTTACTACATGAAAGAACTCCAATATCTAAAATAAAGAATTATGCCACAGAGAAGAAGTTGTTCAACTTCCCTCAAATATTTTAGATACCCATTTCAGAATATAATATGGTTATATGTATATATCCAAACTAAGAAAAGAAAAATAAGCATATTGAAATTTGACCTTTGGTGTTTCAGGGAGCAGAAGTACCAAAGTAACAGAACCGTATGGGCCAAAATAATTTGCCAAAACAATGGAACTGTATTCTGAGGGCATCAGAAAACAATCAAGACAGATAAACCTCCAATTACTTTCAGAGTCACTCCACCAATTGGAGGGGAAGGAGTATGAATGAAATCACAGTACAAATTGACATAAAACCTTCAATGTAGACAAGAAATGCATTTTAAAAAGCCCAGCCTAGGGAAGCGGGTGTGGCTCAGTGGATAGAGCCCCCGTTTACCATATGAGAGGCCCCGGTTTCGCTTCCCGGCACCCCCCTTGTGAGGGCAGGCCGGCTCGTGCCCGTGGGCTGATGCAGCAAGACCTCACAGCAAGGAGGAGATGGGCAGACACAGAGAAGACACGCGGCGAATGGACACAGCAGCACAGGCAGCAAGGGGGGGATAAATAAAATAAAATAAATAAATCTTTAAAAAAAAAAAAAAAAAAGCCCAGCCTAACACCTGAGTCATCTTACATGGTTCAGTTATATTTAGCAAAAAATTTATTGATACTCATTGAAAAATGAAAAGCATTTCAGGTGAGTAGCTAGTTAAATGGCATCAATATCTCCTCAATGCTAATACTAATGCACCCAGCTACGTCCCTTCCAATGTAATGGTCAGCTAAAGACTAACTTTAAACAAGTGAAAGTCAAATCACTTTTTAGTGTTCTTAACAACACAATCACTATGAAAACAATGCTTCTAAATTTTAAGCTGCAGACTCAGACTTATAAAATTTCAAAGTAAAAAGGACCCCAGCAATTACCAGTGCTTTTCAAACTTTCCTAATTCCAAGCCACTTAGAGTATATGAATATACCTATTCTGCCTGATTCCACTTTCTCTGTATAAAGGCAGGCATAACAAAGACTTAGAAACAAAATTTCATTTTTTCATTTTTTAAATATCCCAATCTTTGAATTTTATTTTATTTTTATTTTAAAAAAAATTTTTATGTATTTTATCTCTTGTATTTAAACTTATCATTATTGTTTCATTTTCCTATTAATTGTAATCAGCTATTGTAATGGCTTCATCTTTGAAGAAGCTTTGGATCACAGAAGGGTTACAACTGGGGCGGGGGAGGATCATTGGTGTGGGGTGTCAGGGATGGGGGATGCATGGGAGGAAGTTCACCTGAGCATACATATAAGGTATATAAAAATGTTCAAATGTTCACATGACATTGTCACAGTGGGTGGAGACTCACACAATAAATGGGAGAATATTGAATTCCCAACCTGGAGAGCTCTGCCACATTCTGTAAGGGAGCAGCAACAGTCCCCCATGTGCAGGGGCAGTGACTGGCAAAGGAGGATGATCCACTGATGGGCCCTTGATATTGATGACTAGGCTTATGAGTCTTTGCTCTTGAAATTGAAACTTAGCCTATTGTTATGGGGTACCTGGGGGTTGCCTCCTGGGAGCCTCCTTATTGCTCAAGTGTGGCCTCTCTCTAAGCCAAACTCAGCATATGAATGCATTGCCTTCCCCCCAGCATGGGATGTGGCTCCCGGGGATGAGCTTCCCTGGCACCAAGGGATTGCTACCAAGCACCAACTAACAATGCAACTGGAAAAAGACCTGAATAAAGAGGGCAAAAGGTAAAGAAAAATGAGTTTCTGTGGCTGGAAGACTTCAGGGTGAGTCGGGAGGTCATCCCAGAGGTAGCGCTTATGCATGTCTCAGCAGGATCTCATAGACTTCCAAAGTGGATACTTCCCCAAATAGTGGGGCTCCTGAAGGCTCTGGAAACACCCAGGTCCTATGGTCAGGGCGGATAGCTCCAGAGTTTGATGCCTTGCCAGTGGGCCCTATTTAATTATGTCTTCTCTGCACATGGCTCATCTGTCCCTTCTATTTAAACCTATACTTGGGGCTGGAGTTTGTAGGTGTACGTCCAGAGACTCGAGTCTTTGGGCTGTCCATGTGCCACCTGGGCCCGGAACCTCGGTGGAGCTGCAAAACCTACTCTTTAGCCCATTGGACTCACCCAGGACAATTGGTGGGGAGATGATGATGGACAATGGCTATCCCAGGAAATGGAGAGGGTCTGCAGTTGCGGGCAGGATAGTCCCATCCATCTTCCCCATGGGATATAAGCCCCCTCTCAATTGGAGATGGAGTGGACATCACCATCCCAGAATCCTCAGGATTGGGGGAAGAGCTACGGACTAGAGTAGACTTACTGGTAGTCTACTACAGACCTACTGTGATTCAAGCAATGGAAGAAATTACAACATTGATGTGGAGCCAGTGGCCAATGGAGGCTCTGGGGCAAGGAGAGGGAAAGATAGTTGTATCTTTTTCTGAGACTTGGGAATCATCCTGAGTGACACTGCAATGACAGATATAGGCCATCACATAACATGCAGAACTGTGTGGGAAAGAGTGTAAACTACAGTGTGAACTATGGTCCATGCTTCATGGCAAAGCCCCAGGATGCGTTTATCAATCGCAATGAATGTGCCACACTAATGAAGGATGTTTATGTGGGAGGTTGTGGGAGGTGTGGGAAGTGGGGCATATGGAAATCCCTGTATTTTTTGTGTAACATTTATGTCATCTAAGTATCTTTTAAAAAATAAAAAAATAAAAAGTGTAGGCCCATTAGTATGCATTTAATTAAAAGATAGGCCAATATAATATTAGCATATAACATTAACATATTAAGCATTTACTATATGCTTTATATGTATTAATTCATTTCTTCCTTACAACTGCTGCATGAGGTGTGTGCTGTTACCCCCATTTTACAAAACCACTGACTGAGTTCAAGAGCTTCATCTTACTAATAACTATGGTCTGAAGGAGGAGGACAACAAGGATGACGACTAACTTACATAGGATTTACCACGTGTCAAGCACTGTGCTGAGCTCCTAACTTACATTCACTCATACACGCATAAACCTCATTAACCCATTCACTTGTGAAATACGAGGTAGGCAGGACTGGCATGTGTGTGAGAAATGAGGAAACTGACACATACAGAGGTTATGCAATCTGCCCAACATCATACAACCAGTAAGTGCAAAAGCAGAAATTGGTCTCATATAATCTGGTTCCAGGGTCTGGCTATGCTTTAATTTATAACTAAAAAGTAGAAGAGCCAGCAATAGATCCCTAAATTTTCGCTTTGCCTCTATACCAAAATGCTTCTCCTCTCTATCCATTAAGAGTCTTTCCAGAAAAGCTGATATTAAATTATACCACATCTAAAATACTGGTGGTATTTACAAGATCCTCAAACATATGAACAGAGAATCTTTTCAATTCTTAGTCCAAACATAACATGAAAATAAAGTCGATCATACACCTAATCCTGACTTATCTTTTATAGCATTGATAATATAAAATAAATTATTTCCTATAATATGTGCTTCACCTGGAATGACTGAAAATAAAAAGGTATCATTGTTCCATCAAAATAAAAAGTTCTGCCTTTGCATACCCTAGGTTTTGCCTAGAAATTTATAAATCTTGGATTCTAAGATTTTTATATGTATGCATACATTTATACATAAAACATATATACAGATACACACATGTATAGGTAATATTCCTTTCAATAACACTCACATCATCTCTATGAATATATTGTCTACAATTTTGGGTTCCCACCAAGTTCTAACAGACTTTCTCCTGAAAACAACCTTTATAGGCTTTGTTCTTCCAGTAAGGTTCTCAGTAACAAATACATGACTCTCCCAAAGTCCCATACCATAGTTTCTTTAGAAAGGAAAACAGGTGAAAACAATTAGACGAGCCCAAAATGAGGGCCATTCTACCATACAACTGGCCTATTTCTATTCCAAAATGTCAATATAATAGAAGGCAATATCAGGAAAGACAAAGAAAAACTGGTGAACTAGTCCAGATTAAAGGAGACAGAAGAAATGTGACCAATGTGTGATCCTGAACCAGAAAACTGGCAAAATTTTAATATGGACTATATATTAGATAATAGTAATGAAAATGTTAACCCTACTGAATCTGCTTATTACACTGTGGTTAAGTAGTAGATACATACTAAATATTTAGGGATGGAGGATTATGATGGTGGTGACAGAGGAGGAGAAGCAGCAGTAGTAAATATAAACAGAGATATACATCTAATCCTGACTTAAGCTGCAGACTCAGACTTAAAAAATTTCAAAGTAAAAAGGATCCCAGCAATTATCAGTGCTTCTCAAACTTTTCTGATTCCAAGCCCCTTAGGTTACATGGATTAGTGTGACAAAATTTTTGTAAATGGTGAAACTGGGTAATGGGAATACAAGTAGTTCTTGGTCCCTCAGCTCACAAATTTAGAAAACAGCAATGTAAAAATATTCAAATGTACAAACTGGGCACTTATATATACAGATTTAATGACTAGATATATGTTAGAAACATATGGACCAAATCTGAAGGTGGTTCAGTATAGTTTCAGTGTCGTCATTTTCAATTCAATAAGGACTTGAGGGTCTCACTGTAAGATAGCAGATTTGAAGTCTATATTGATTCCAAAGTACATTAAAGCCATTCATAAAGTGTACTACCCTAAAACTTTTCTAACCATTTCCATTTAGGAATGTCAGCATTTGTTTTATAATAACCTTCAGGTTTCTCAGATCAAATACATATTTCCATATTTCCATATTTCCATAAAACAATGACAGTCAGAGGTAATCATTTTCCCTCTGTAATTTTGTAGACAAAGTTCTTTAAAATCAGAACCACAGTTCCTACCTGGGAGACTTCTTTGTTCATAATGAGTCTTTAAAACAGATATGGTCAAATCTCGTGCTCCAGAGGGTAGTTTCCAGCGGAATGGAGTAACGATGTTTCCCAGAGATGGCACTTGTCTCTTCACTCTCACTTCATTTAAGGCCAATTATGCAAACAACTAAAACAAATGAGGAGAAAAAAAAATAAAAGCAGAAGGGAGGTTAGGTGTTATTTTATTCTCTAAGAAATGATAAAGGCCAGAATTGCTAAGGAAAGAAAGAATATGTGACTTATAAGGCCAAATGTAAAAACATTTCCAAAAGATAATGGCTGAAGATTTGATCTTACAGCTGAAGTCCTTTCTGGTGATTATATAATCCTGTTTGATACTGTGGCTTAAGAAATGCATCATTATATTCTGCCCTTAAACTTCTCAAAGACCCATTTATTTGTCTTTTCATCTTTGTTTTTGGTTGCATTTTTCTGTTTATCCTTCTTAAATACTGACCTTTCATGTTTTCAGTTTACATTAAATTCCTTCTTTGCTTTTAGGTAATATTCCTCACTTTGTATCAAAGTTACTCTGATATTTTATGTTCAAATTTTTTACTGAAAAAGTTTACAAACTTTTATATTCCTGATATTTGTAAATAAACTGAATTGAGCTCAGGTCCCAGTAAATATGGACTAACTTGTATTGGTCTAACTTGCTCACAAATAATTATAAAATCTGGACAAAATATAAAAAACAACTATTTGAAGACATTGTAAAGGGAACAAAATCAGGGAGAAAATGTAGGGGATTTGATCATTGAAAAAAGGAATTGTACTGGGTAAGATCTCTCCTTACAAGACTTTCCTCTAAGGCACTCTTAGAGGCACCCAGCACTCTCCCTAAATTCTGGAAGGTTAGACCTAAAGGAGAAAACCAGTATTATTGGCTTGAGGCATTAGAGAATGTAGTTTGGGGCTGAAATAAAGTTAACTAATGGGAGGGGAAAATCATGGTAAGAAGGGAGGCACAGTGAGGGTATCTCTTAAATCTGTATACAAATGTCCCGCAAATGCCTGGCTGATTCCTGAATAGCTCATGCACAGGAAAACTCCAAGTAGCCCAAGAGAAGGCAACAGCTTTTTCTTACAGCTCTAATACTGAAATAAACATTGCAGAAATTTTCAGCTGCTGCCCACCACAAAGACACAATTTGGATTTTGAATCCTGCCAAGCTTTCTAGAGAAACCACAGAATGGCCACACCTCAGGAGTAAAGACTATATCCCAGGATTAAGGAATCTCTCTAAGTTGTAGGGCAAAACTGAAATAAACCTGGCCTGACAAAGTACAAAAAACAAGCCTCCACTGCAAATTCAAGATAATGAGACAGTAATGTTTTTACCTTATAATTTTGAAATAATTGTAGACCCACAACTTGACAAAAGTTGCATAAATTGTACATAGAAAGCCCATGTACCCATCACCCAGCTTCCCCCGATGCTGACATCTTACAGTGAATTATCTACAGTGTACTGCCAATACCCACATCAAGGGGTACTCTAATGCCAATTTTGCCTGTGCCCATTTTTTTCTGTCTTAGTTTATAATTCTATGACATTTTAGTGAATATGCATAGATTAATCTAACCATACCATAACTGACAGAACTGTTCTGTCACCACAAAGAAAATCCTTCTTCTGCCCTTTTATAGTCACACCTTCCCCCTCTTTCCCACACTCCTGGGACCACTCATTTGTTCTTTACCTCTATAATTTTGTCGCTTGCAGAATGTTGTATAAATGGGATAATAGAGTAGGGACCCCTTTTGGATTGGCTTTTTTCAAATCAGCATAATGCCCTTGAGAGCCATTTAATTCATTGTGTGTATCAATAGTGTACTCTTTTTTATTGCAGAAGAGTATTCCATTCCATGAGATGGAGACATCCCAGTTTGTTTCACCCGTGAAGAACACTTGGATGGTTTTTAGTTTTTGGCTATTGAAAATAAAGTTGCTATTAATATTTTTAGACGGTTTTTTGTGTGTACATAAATTTCCATCTTTCTAGAATAAAAATGCCCAGGATTGCAAATGCTCTGTTGTATGGTAAGTGTATAATTAGCAGCCAGTAATTTAACTGCCTACTATAGCAAAATCAACACTTTTTAGAGAAACATAACAACTCACAATATCATCCACAATATCTAGTATACAATAACAAATTACCAACCATGCAAAGAAGCTGGTAAATGAACTCAAGATCAAGAGAAAAAAAGGGCAACAGAAATTTACTACAAGATAACCTAGATGTTGGAATTAATAGACAAGGACTTTAAAGCAGTTATTATAAATATGTTCAAGAACTTAAATAAAAAGATGTTATAATAAGTGAACAGATGCTAACTACTGGCAGCAAAATGGAGACTATAAAAAGAAATAAATGGAAACTCAAGAAACAGATAATTCAACATCAAATTTTTAAAATTCACTGGTTGGGCTTAACAGTAGATTTGAGATGGCAGAAGAACATGTCAGTGAATTTTAAGTCAAAATAATAGAAACTACCCAATCTGAAGATCAGAGAGAAAGACTTTTTAAAAATGAATAGAGCCTCAGTAACCATTGGCAACAGCAGCATTTAGTTGGATTCCCAGAAAGAGAGTAGAAAGAGATTGCAGCAGAAAATGTATTTGAGGAATATAATCGCTGAATTTCTAAAATTTGGCTAAACACAAATTATTATCAGAAACAAGTACCTCACAGGATAAACACAGAGATAATCACAGAATAAACACAGAGAAAACTGCATCTAGGCAAATCATAATTAAACTGCTAAAAAATAAAGACAGAAAATTTTGAGAGCTGTATGAGAAAAATGACATATTACACATAGGAAACAAAAGCACAAATAATACTTAATTCTCTTTATAAATAATGGAGGCAGAAAGACAATGGGATGATTTCTTCAAAGTACTAAAAGGAAAAAAAAAACAAAAAAACAACCTACAATTCTACATCCAGTAAAAATAACCTTCAAAACTGAAGGCAAAATTTAAAAATACTTTAAGATGATCAAAAGTTGAGAAAATTTGTTCCCAGCTGGATATATAAGATATGTTAAAGGATGCTTTTCGGGCTAAAGGGAAAAGACACCAAATGAAAACTCAGATATACAAGAAGGAATGATAAGCACTGGAAATCATAAATATGAGAGTAAATTTTTAAAACTATATATTTTTTCTTATTTTAATTTATTTGAAAGACAAGTTACTGTTTATATAAAATAAAACATTGTATTGTGGAGTTTATAACATATTTAAAAGTTAATTATATTAAAATAATAGCACAAATGATGCGGAAGGTATAAAGAATTCTACTGTTGTGAGGTTCTTGTAATTTACTTAAAGTAGTAAAATACTAACTCCAAGTAGACTAATAAATAAGGGCAAATATTATAATCCTTAGAGCAGCCATTTAAAAAATAGAAAAAAGTGGAGCTTTAAAGGCTACGAAGGATTTAAAAATTCAGCATTATACTAAAAATATCTGGTTTATCCAAAAGAAGGCAGGAAAGTAAGAAAGAAGAACAAACACCACACAGGACCAAGAGCAAAATGGTACCTTAAACCCAAACATATAAGTAATTACATTAAATGTAAATTGATGGGCATTGCCTAGCGAAGGAAGACAGACCATTATACCAGGCCCTTGATAGTTCTACTTATGAACCTTTTCTTGAGAAATTGAAACTTAGCCTAGTATTATATATGGCCTAAGAGTTATCTCCTGAAAGCCTCCTTGCTGCTCAAATGTGGCCTCTCTCGAAGCCAAACTCTGCATATAAATGCACTACCTCAACCCCCGGTCCCTGCATGGGACATGACTCCCGGGGATAAGCCTCCCTAGCACCGAGGGATTATTACCAAGCGCCAACTAACAATGCATTTGGAAAAAGACCTTGACCAAAAGGGGGAAATATTTAACACAAATGAGTTTTTACAGCTAAGAGATTTCAAAGTGAGTCGGGGGTCATTCCAGAGGTTACGCTTATGCATGTCTCAGCAGGATCTCATTGACTGCCACAGTAAACAGTGGGGTTCCTAAGGTCTCTAAAGACATGGAGACACTCTAGGCTGAACAGATAATTGCAGGAATTCGGCACTCTGTCAGTGGGCCCTATTTTGGAATATATGCTTCCCAATGTAACAGAGACTCATTTATAATTTCCCTACACATGGCTTTTCTACCCCTTTTATTTGAACCTATAATTAGCACTATACTCATTAAGTGTATGCCCCAGAGACTTAAATCTTCAGTCCGTTCATATGTCGGTTGAGCCCTGAATCTCAGCAGAGTTGCAACACCTACTCTCCAGTTCATTGGACTTGCCCAGGACAACTAACAAAAGGATGATGATGGACAACACCCATCCCCCAAAACAGAGAATATCTACAACTGCGAGCAAGACAGCTCCCTCCATCTGCCCCATGGGATCTAAGCCCCCTATCAATCAGAAAAAGAGTGGCCATCACCACCCCAAAAATCCTCAAAATTGAGGAATGAACAAGCATAAGGGGAGAATGCAACCAAGGACTTAAGTAGGCTTATGATTCTTCTAGCAATGGAAGAACTTGTATCATTGATATAAAGGCAGTGGCCACCAGAGGTTCTGAGGGGAGGGAGAGGGAAGAATAGGTGTAACTTGGGGACATTTTTAGGACATTGGGATTGTCCAGCATGACATTACAATGACGGATACAGGCCATTATACATTTTGTCAAAGCCTATAAAATTGTGTGGGACCAAGTGTAAACTATAATGTAAACTATAGTTCAAGGTTAGTAGCAATGCTTCAATGTGTGTTCATCAATTGTAACAAACGTACCACACTAATGAAAGATGCTGTTAATGGGGGAAAGTGTGGGAGGGGGAGGGGGAAGGAGTGGTGTATATGGGAATCTCCTATATTTTTGACATAACACTTATATAATCTAACATTTATTTAAAAATAAAAAATTAACTAAAAAATTTAAAATAATAATGTGCAAAAAATTATATTGACTAAATATTACAGTTAAAAGGCAAATATAGTCAGACTAGTTAAAAAAGCAAACCCAAACTACATGCTGTCACCCAGATGTGTAGTTTATAAAGATACAAATAAGTTGAAAGGTTAAAAAAAGGAAAAAGATATATTATGCAAAGAGCAAACGTAAGAAAGCAATATAAATATCTGAAAAAGTAGACTTCAGGACTAGGAATGTAACCAAAGATAAAGGAGGAAGTTTCATAATGAGAAGAGAGGCAATTCATCAGGAAAACATAAGAATACCAAATGTGTACACACATAGTAACAGAGCTCCAAAATAAATAAAGCAAAAACCGAGAGAACTAAAAGGAGAAGTGGACAAATGCATATAGTTGGAGATTTTAATGCTCTTCTCTCAGTAATTGATAGAATAACTAGGCAAAAAATCAGTGAAGATACAGAAGATTTTGTTTTTGTAATAGACTATATTTTTAGAGCCATTTTAGGTTTAATGGAAAATTGAACAGAAAGTAGAGAGTGAATTCCCATATATACTCTCTTCCCTACACACACAGTATCCCCCACTATTAACATCTTGTCTTAGTGTGGTATATTTGTTGCAATTGATGAACTAATATTAATAAATTATTATTAACTAAAGGCCATCATTTATATTACGGTTCATTATTTGTGTTCAATATCTACCATCATAGCATCGTACAGCATAGTTTCACTGTCCTAAAAAATGCCGTGGGTTCATCTATACATCTCTCCACAAACCCTCCCTGCCTCTGATCGTCAACTCTGGCAATGACTGATCTTTTTATTGTCTCTATAGTTTTGCCTTTCCAAAATGTCATATAGTTGGCCTAATACAGTATGTAGTTTTTCAGGCTGGCTTCTTTCATTTAGCAATATCTATTTAAGATTCCTTCAAGTCTTTTCATAGCTTAATAGCTCATTTCTTTTTATTGCTAGATAATACTCCATTTTATGTATGTACAACAGTTTGTTTATCCATTCACCTTCTGAAAGACATCTTGGTTGCTTCCAAGTTTGGCAATTACGAATAAAGTTGCTACAAACATCCACATGCAGATTTTTGTGTCGACATAAGTTTTTGATTCATGTGGGTAAATATGTAGGGGTGTGCTTGCTGGATTGTATGGCAAGCCTATGATTAGCTTTGTAAGAAATTGTCAGATTTTCTTCCAAAGTGGCTGCACCATCTTGCAGTCCCAGCATACAAAACATTTTAACCAAATTGCTAACCAGCTTGTCCTCATTTACAGTCATACAGTACTATACCCAACAACTGGCAAATATATAGTCTTCTCAAATGCACATAGAATATTTTTCAAGATATAGATATGGTAAACCATTAAAGAAATGACTCAATACATTTCTAAATATTGAAATTTCAAGCATAGGTTCTCTGACCACTATGGAATTAAATTAGAAATCAACAACAATAAGATATCTAGGAAAGCCCCAAATAGTTGGAATTTAAACAGTACATTTTTAAATAACCCAAGGGTCAAAGAAGAAATCACAAGAGAAAGAAAATACATCATACTGAAATAAAGTAAAAATGCAATATGTCAAAATCTGTTCTATTAATCTAAAGCTGCATCTATATTTAAATGCTTCTGTTAAAAATAAAAGTTTAAAATCAAATATGCAAGTTAATACAAATAGCATAATCAATGAAATAAAAAATGGACAATTGAAAAAATTAACAACCCAAAGTTGTTTTTTTGAAAAGGTTAAAAAAAATCTGCTAAAATTTTAGGCAAGACTGATTAAAAAAAAAAAGAAGAAGAAAGAAAGAAAACACAAATTACTAATATCAGGAATGGAAGGAGATTCTACAGATTCTATAAACATTAAAAGGTTAATAGAAAAATGTTCTGAACAGTATGCAAATGAATACACCAATTTATATGAAATGAAAAATCCCTTGAAAAATACAAATTACTAAAACAGACAGCAAAGAAATAGAATTATCTATTAAAGAAATTAATTCGTTAAAAACAAAACAAAACAAAAAAACTCCAGGCCCAGATGGCTTCACTGGTGCATTCTGTCAAACATTCAAGGAAGTAATACTAGCAATCTTACATACTTTCTGGAACACAGGAGAAGAAAGAGCCTTCTCTTAACGGTTAATTTCACCTTTCAACTTGGCCAGGTATGGTGTCCCGCACTGACATGATGGTTACTGTGCAAGTATTTTGGAGATGGACCTACACCTTCAATCACTTGACTGCCTCCATAGCTAACTGCATCTATTTTTCCTCCAGCTTTTTTTTTTTTTTACTTTATTTTTTTAAAAAAGATACTTAGATTACATAAATGTTACATAAACATATAGGGGATTCCCATATGCCCGGCTCCCTATGCCTCGCACATTTTCCCACATTAACAACATCCTTCGTTGCTAACTGCATCTATAATCAACAAGGAAGACTGCCCTCAGCAATGAGGGGAATCTCCTCATCTAATCAGTTGTAGGTCTTAAAGGTCAGAACTGAGGATTTCAGAAGTCAGAAAGAAGAATATCTGCCTCTACGTCAGCCAGGCAGCTCTGCCTGGGGATTCAACTGCCAATCCTCATGGTCACGTGAGCAAATTCCTATAATTTCTTAATACATCTCTATTATCTCTATCTCTCTATCTATATCTCCATCTACCCTGCCAGTTTTGTTTCTCTGAAGAGCCCTACTGAATACACTCCCCAACTTGCTTTCTTAGGCAAGCAGAACCCTAATACCAAAACGCAGCAAGACACTGCCAGAAAAGAAAATTGGCCTAAGGAATACAGATTCAAAATAGCAAAATGAATCCAGAAATATGTAAGAAGGATAATACACCAAAATCTAGTGGAATTTATCCAAGGAATGTAAGTTTGGTTTAAAATTCAAAAGTTAATCAATATAATTCACCATATTAACAGAATAAAAGAGAAAGACCATATGAATAAACAAAAAAGCATGTGACAAAATTCATTACCCTTTCATGATAAAACTCTCAGCAAGCTAAGAATTAAAGGAAACTCTTTCACTCCAATAAGGGGTATCACTGAAAATCCTACAGCTAGCATTTTATATAATGGTGAAATACTGAAAGCTTTCCTCCTAATAATAAGAATAAAGCAAGAATTTTGACTCTCATCACTTTTATTCATTATTGTAGTGAATGTACTGGAGGCCTGGTCAGTGCAATAAAGCAAGAAAAAGAACTAAAAGGAAGTGTGGAAATGAAGAACACACAAAAAATTTATTTTTATTTTTATCCCCTTATGTTTTTTATTAGAGAAGTTGTGAGTTTATAAAACAAGCATGCATAACATATAGAATTCCCATACCCCACTCTACCACCAACACCTTGCAATGTTGTGGAACATTTGTTACAAATGTTCATAAAAGAACATTCAAATATTACTATTAAGCATAGTCCCCATAGTTTACATGAGGTGTATTTTTCCATAAACCACTCTATTATTAACACCATGTATTAGTATTGTATATTTGTTATATTACATGAAAGAATGCTCTCATGTCTGTACTAACTACAGCCCATCATCCACCGCAGGCTTCACTGTGTTCACTGTGTTACAGACCCATGCCTTGCACAATTCATCCAAAGTGTACACTCAGTGGCTCTCAGCTTCATCACTGCATTTTGCAGTCATCCCCTCAGTCAATTTTGAATGTTTTCATTACTCCAAAAAGACAAATCCCCTATCCTCTTATAGCTCCCTACTGATGACTCCTGGCCTGGATTTAGTACCTTCGTTGTCCTTGATGCAAAAATATTACAGAATTACTATTAACTATAGTCCATAAATTACATTAGTTGTATTCGTCCCATGTATCACCATATTCTTAACACCTGTAATAGTGACACACATTTTTTTCTGGTTGA